>APFE030952920.1:0-10758 GCA_000404065.3 Pinus taeda | reverse complement strand
TATATATATACATATATACATATATACATATACATAGATATACATATATATACATATATATATATTAGGTCTGGAGCATTTCGCATATTGCAATAGGCCCAATCCAAAGTTTCATATATAGCACACCCGCCGATGATTACAAAGCCTAGCATATAAATCTTCAAGTCCGCAATTTGGATTCGGCTGTGTGTTTTGCGACAGTTTTTTAGTGTAAACCGAGTTTGGTTTCCTAGGCTTAATCTATGCATAAAGCTAAAAACCAGGGGCCGATTCTTTCGCGTTTGATGTGATAAACATTCGATAGAGGCAATATTCATGTTTTAAAGCATTTTTGTTGTATTTTTATAAGCGTGACTGGTGTCTCTTATTTCTGCAGGCCAGGAGTAACGAATGCACAAGCGGATCTGGAAAACCCTTATATGCAGAGGTTTTCTGTCGAAAGAGTCGACCTTTGACATTTTCAGTTGGTTTCTAGGCGTTGCTTGCATGTTACAAAAACGAAACCGCTCCATATCGCATCTTGAATAGGACACGCAGTCATCCTCTCTAATCAATAACCATTCAGTGCCCAGGAAATGAAGCGCCCTAATAACAAGAAACACCCTTTACGTGTCAGCAGTGACACCGATTATTTTCACTTTTTTCTTCCGATTGTCATAATGAAGGAAGGAGAGGGAAGGCGAAGAGGCAGGGAAGACCAAGAGCAAGACGCTTTTAGCATAAATATTACCTCCGAAGAGGAGAAGGGGCTTTTTATTTTCGTGAAGAACAATGTTGCTTTATTGTGAATGAGGACGACTATTTTTTAGGGAAGAAGGAGCCATTAGTTTCAGACTCATTATATTATTTCGGATCAAAGTGTTGTTACTGGCATTAATGTAAATGTGATTTATATTTATGCATATTGATGACTTACAGTTCATTATTTGTCTTGTTAAATTGAATGTGATTCAGTTTCATGGTTAACTTGTGAATGGTCTCTGATTTGAAACTAAATTAAACATGAGTTACAATTTTAATTCCATAGAAGAATGTGGATTCCTATATGAGTGATTGGATTGCAATTTAGCTTTAATACAATCTTGTCCATCTATGAATTCAGTGGTTGATTCATTTGGACTTGAATCTATGCATGATGTTTAACCTTCTTTATCACGCTCCTGCTGAACATATATATGATGTTTAAACCTTTGTATCATGCTTTTGCAGGAAAGATTAGCATAGCTAGGACTAGGTTAGAGTAGTTAGAAGTAGTATAGATAGGATTTAATACATAGAGGTTAGTTGTTTCATTTTTTTTATTTAATTGAAGTCTTCCTCCCCGAAGCAATCTTTCAACATGTTCAAACAGTTTACGGGGTCCCTTTAAACCCGTCGGAATTAGCCATTCTAAATGAAAGCAATTCTAATTGGGGCTTGCGAACGGGTTAGTTCCCCTTGTTGGCATTGTGCACATTCGCCATGTCAAAAAATTGGCGCTAGAAGGAGGGCCTGAACTGCCCTCTCCATATTTTCAAGATTTCATCTATAAGTGCCATGCATGGATTCAAAAGGATCAATGTATGGATCATAAAGGTCGGAGAGATCCTACCACACATTTGAAAGAGCCTCATTTTGAAGAAACAAAGACCCCTCTAAGTCCCATTTACGGGTCACCCAAGTGTCTAGTCAATTTAACGTCTTAAATTGCTCTACATAAATTATCAATCCGGGTATCGTAAACTGATGAAGTGTGGTGCACCATACGTGCTTAGTTAACCCTTTTCTTACTTCGTTGTTTTATAGTTTATGTTGTTTTTGGGTTTTTGTTCTTGTTGATCTCCTAAAGTGTCTAATGCAAATGGAAATCATATTCTAAGGTCTTAAGAATACTTTTAAAGGTCAAGTATGGATGTAGGTTTCAAGACAAGATTTATGTCCCTAATGGTAACTTCCAAAACTTAGCACTTCAAAAGATCTCAAAACATGTTATTGACCAAATCAATACTTGAACAAAAGTGTAAATATGCAGCTACTTAAATCAAACAAAAGATGAAATACTGATCATGAAATCACTGTCTCTGCTGCTTATCTAAATATGGAAATAAAAGTTAAGCTATTGCACTCGAACAAATCAAAAATTGCAAGGAAAGTAAAACTAAAATCAAATTACACATTCATAATTCGATCCCTCACCAATAGTCCTGCTATGGCTTTCAGAGGTAACCGTCAATGATATGAGCAATTTAATATCTAATTGCAGAAAAGTAAAAACTAAAATCAAATTACACATTCATAATTCGATCCCTCGCCAGTAGTCCCGCTATGGCTTTCGGAGGTAACCGTCAATGATATGAGCAATTTAATATCTAATTGCAGAAAAGTAAAACTAAAACTAAAATCAAATCACACATTCATAATTTGATCCCTTGCCAGTAGTCCCGCTATGGCTTTCGGAGGTAACCGTCAATGATATGAGAAATTTAATATTTAATTGCAAAAAAGTAAAACTAAAATCAAATCACACATTCATAATTTGATCCCTCGCCAGTAGTCCCGCTATGGCTTTCTGAGGTAACCGTCAATGATATGAGCAAGTTGATTTCTAAACTAACTAACAAAGCAAGTAAAGAAGACTGAAATCAAAACAGAACTGGTATTAAAAAAAAAACTAAGAAAAGCAAAGTCAGCAGAGAGGTTAATCTCATGTCACTAGTTGATGCAAAAATATATAAAGAAAAACTAATCTACATTCAACCGGTTGAACACACTTACATGAATTAATATTGCATGAATGGAAAATCTAAACTATCATACTTGAAAGCAATTAAATGACATAATGAAATCAAAGCAAAATTACAAAATGAAATCTACTCTACCTTACATTTTAATGTGCTCCATGAAATCTACTTCACATCTCCTTCCATGTTGAGAACATCAAAGATTTATTCAAATTCTTCAAAATCACAAAGTACAACAAAGTTCTCCAAAGCTTTCAAAAGCCATCAAGGAAGAACTACAAACTCCAAGTTAAAGAACTAAAAGCCAAGCCAAGCTCTAAGCTGAGACTAACAAATGAAGGAGAGAGATATCCTATTTATACAGAAAGATGAGAAGCCATCTCATTAATGAGAGTCCATGAATCTCTCCCTCTACCTCTAGAGTCCTAATCAAAATAGGAACTGATAAGACATATGTCTTCTTAGAGTTACAATACAATTAGGAGATGTGACACATATCCTCATGATCCTATGATTCTTTCCACTCAAACTCTAATTTGGCCTTAGAGTGCCACATAAGGGTCTTCTAGAAGCCTCCTTTCAACCTACACATGTCAACAATCTCAACCCATTTGTTAGGTATAAGCATATGCACATTATTTTATAATTTTTAACCACAAATTCACTTAAAAGGCTTAGAATTAATAAAGTTTGGAAAAACATAAATGTGGCCCAATGATAATGAAAGTGGGATGAATGTGGTGACATAGTAGTGAAATGAAGGTGATATAATGGACATAATAGTGAAAGTGTAATGGAAATGGATGACATTTTCAAGACTCAACACCAAGGAAGAGAAATTGTGAGAGTATCCTGTCACTCAGGAACAACCAGTCAGAGCACTTACTTGGGCTTACGCTCGTTCCCTCTCTTAGCTTCCCATCTTTCACTCTTTACCTCTGACAACTAAGAGAAAGCCAAGGATCTTTACCTTGGGCGAAGATACATCAACAACCACTTTTCTCGAAGACATTATGCTAGAATCCTTGCAAAGCATTGACACCCCTTAGGAAGAAATTCCTGAGGATTCCCCTTCTAACTGTAACTCCTCGCTTGATTTTGAGAATCCTAACGGAGAAGCCTCCAACCAAAACTTCCCTGTCCATAGTATGGCCAACGTTCCTCCTCCAGGTGGGAATCAGCCTCCAGCTCCTCCTCCGGGTGGGAATCAACCTCCACCTCCTCGAGGAGCACTCCCTCCCTAGCTTGTATAGGATGTTGTAGCAGTACCCAGGCAACAACATCCCTTACCCAAAAATACAGAGAGAGTGTTACCCAATTTCGACCCTGACCAGGGTGATACCGCTGATAACCATATTCGCTCTTTCTTCCTAACCTTGTGCAGGTTGGGGGTCAGTGATGAAGATGTGGTGTTTCGCCTATTCTCTTTTACTTTGACTGGTGCAGCCTCCACATGGTATTTCAGTCTGAGAATAGGGTCAATTACCTCTTGGGATGATTTTCAACAGGCCTTTTTGGACAAGTTTGGTGATGACAAAACACCTGTGGCCTTAGTTTTAGAATTATCCTGTCTGAAAATGGAAACCAAGGAGAAGGTTAAGGAATTTAACATCCGGTTCAACACGTTGTTCAACAAAATCCCAGTCACCGCTAGACCTACTAAACAGGTGTTAATGGAATTCTATATCTCTACTCTCCTTGTCCCTACAACGATGTGGCATAAAAGGAGTAATGTGAAAACCTTACAAGGTGCTATCGAAGAAACGGTGAAAGTTGAAAACGAAATGATCAACCTCGTAGCATGCCACCCTAAAACTGGAGAAAAGAAAGCCCCTCAGGCATCCAAGAAGAATAATGGAAATGATAACAAAGGGGCTAAAACTGAAGACAAGGACACCACATATGTGGAAGGGTTGCATCGTATCATTAAGAAACTTACGAACACAATCATTGATATGAGAAGGAATCACAAAGAGAGTACTAGTGGTAAGGTAGGAGATTATAATAACAAAAAACTGTTCAAACCTTTCTACCGGAAGAAAATAGATGGTGGTCATGGTCAACTCGCATTTCCTGCTCCACCTAATGAAGGGGCTTTAAAGATAGAAGAATTGGCTCTGATTGGATCGCTCCTCAACAAAGAAGAACCTATACTGGAGCTTGAACCAGAACAAGGAGATGAGGAGGAGTACCAAGTAGAGGAACCCTCGGATGAGCAAACCCAAATTAATGTGTTGTGGGATTTCCATAATGATGAGAATGACGATGAGGGAGATGACAATGTAGAAATTAATGCTAATGAAATCCACACGCGCAGTAAAGGGCCGCTTCTAGGTGCGACAAAGCCCTTAGACCAAACAAAGCAAGATGTTCGCCCTGTGAAAGCATCCGCTCCTAGAGTTCCTGTTGAGAAGAGTGGGCCTGGCGGTCAATCCAAGAATACCCCTATTGCAAGTCACCCAAAGAAAGAAAATGTGTCTCCCACTACAACGAAGGCTACTCAACATGGTAAACTCCCACTTAAAAATGGAAAAGTAGGTATTTTTAGTCTGCCCTATCCCATCTATAACATTGATTATAATATTGTGGATGATCTCAAGAAGTCTAGGGCCAATATCACATATTTTGACTTGTTAAAATTAACACAACAAAGATATTCGTTGTTGAAAGCTATGAATGAGTGAAATTGAAAAACCCCCACCACCTCAAGCACCCAAACCAAGAATCCAATGTCCAAACCTGTTAGTACCACTAGTGAAGTCCAAATACCCTTAGCTATGTAGGCCATGTTATCTAAAATGAATCGAAAACCCCAAGATGTTAGCGCAACCATGATAGGGAGGAAATCAAAATCTATGACCCCACTGTTCCTCATTACGTTTGAAATTTTCAACATGAACGTCCACAATTTCTTGGTAGATTCTGGCGCCTCATCCACTGTCATGCCTTATGCTGTGGCTAAAAGACATCAGGCCATACCTGAAAAAACTGGAACACGAATCATGCAATTAGATAGGACAAATGTGACGGTAATTGGAGAATTGAAGGATGTGTTGATTCGTATGGCTGCTAAACCATAGTACGCATAGGTCATTGATATAGTGGTAGTCGATATACCCGAGGCCTATGGGATGCTGCTTAGCAAGGACTAGTCAACAAAATTGAACGGATACTTCTCGACTGATTGGTCCCATCTCTTGCTGCCTCAAAAGGGAAACGGCGATATGTTGAGAGTCGATAGGGAAACATACATTAAGTATGTGGTAATGGAATTAAATGGTCCCAATGAACCTGTAATGTTTACCAACTCCATCCTTGGGAACTATAGTTTCAATGTTTATAATATATAAACCTGTTTTGGAGAGTTTCATGCAGAAACCGTTCAAGAAACTTCGACACACACACAGTTGGAAATTCCCTCCCATAATCCAATTGATGAGTTATCCTATATTATAGTAGATGATAGGGCCAATTTCTTAGATAGTAGTTCAATTGATATAACATTATACACAATATTCTGGAAACTCTATTTTTATGGCTCTGACTGCTTTGAAGGTGCAGGTGCTGGAAGTATTCTCATTGACCTGCAAGGGAATCAATGTCTAATGGCCAACTGGTTGGAGTTCGCATGCACCAACAACACGACGGAATATGAGGTCCTGCTGCAAGGCCTGAAGAAAGCCATTGGTATGAATGTGAAAAATCTTAAAGTTTTTGGTGACTCACAAATAATCGTAGATCAGGTAAGAAAAAGGATACATTGTAATTCTCCACACCTGGTGAGGTACCAGCATGAGGTATGGGATTTAATTGACAGTTTTGATTCCTTTAATATTACATACATACCTCAAGGCCAAAACCAAGATGCTGATATGATGGCTAACATGGCTGCTAAACTTTTTCCTGATTTTAGATTGAAGAAAAATAAATGTTTTGTTGAATTGATTTTCAAACTGTCCATGCCCGATAACATCTCGAATTGGCAAGTTTTCGAAGATGATGAGCAAATCCTTCAGTTCCTACACCGCGAGAAGACATTCAAGAGTGCAGTCATTGAGAAAAGGGAACATGACAAGCTTATGAATGAAAGGGAAGATGAGGAAAAGGATCAACCCAATGTGATCCAAAATTAGTGGTTAGGATGGAGCACTTGTATGACTTGCATGATAAATTCAAGAAACCTACTAACTGAAAAACACACAGCTCGTCCATGAAGTATGAAATGGTCAACCTTGGGACTGAAAAAGACCCAAAAAAGGTAAATCTGGGCCTGGGGTGCTCTCCGCAAGAAAGGGTTGCATTTGTCAAAATATTTAAAGAAAACAAGGATGTCTTTGCATAGACATATGAAGACCTAAAGACCTTTGATACCAGCATTATGCAGCATGTGATCCCTTTGGAATAGGAGGCCAAGCCCTACCAATAAAAGCTACGTAAGATGCATCCAAGCCTAGAACCATTGCTGAAGAAAGAACTGAACAAGATGCTGGATGCTAAAAGCATATTCCCGGTCAGACACACCCGTTGGGTAGCCAATCTCGTGCCAGTGAGAAAGAAAAATGGAGACATCAAGCTGTGTATTGATTTCAGAAACTTGAACAGAGTATCCCAAAAGGATAACTATCCTGTCCCTTCTGTGGAACACATCCTTCAGTGCATTTTTGAGTTTGAAATGTTGTCCCTATTAGATGGGTTTTTAGGATATAATCAGGTACTGGTATCTCATGGGGATCAGGTTAAGACAGCCTTCAACACCAAATGGGGCACCTATGCATACAGTAAAATGCCTTTTGGGCTCATTAACGTGGGTGCCACATTCCAGAGAGCTATGGACATAGCCTTCTAAGGGTTGATGAACATATCGGTAGTGGTGTACATGGATGACATCACTATGTCTTCATATCGCAGAAGGGATCACTTTTATCACTTGAGGTAGATTTTCGAAAGATGCTGAAGGTATGGAATTTCTTTGAATCCCAAGAAGAGCATATTTGCAGCCATAAAGGGGAAACTACTAGCTCATATCCTTTCTAAAGAGGGAATTGTGATTGATCCTAAAAGAATATAAACCATCATGAGAACACAGCCTCCTACCAATAAAAAATCCATGTAGTCTTTCTTTGGGAAGATTAATTTCGTTAGAAAATTTGTCTCAGGCTTCGCCGAAAGAGTATGCTCCTTATAGTTGATGATGAAGAAAGACGTTGTGTATAAATGGAGCGATGAAGCCCAGGAAGCGTTTCGACGAATCAAGGAAGCCATTGCTCAAGCTCCTATGTTGGTCAACCCTGATTTCGGCAAAGGATTCTCCTTATACACCTTTACTTCCGACCTTTCATATGCCGCAATTCTCACTCAAAAATGTGATGGTGGCAATGAAGTCCCCATTTTCTACATGAGCTCGAATCTCCAAGGAGCGGAGCTGAATTACCCAGACGTGGAGAAACAGGGCTATGCAGTTTTCAAGGCTATTACATATTTCCGCCCTTACTTACTGAAGGCCAAACCAAAGTCATCGTGCCCCATCCTGCTGTAAGAGCCCTTTTCGTGTAGAAAGAAATGGGCGAACGAAGAGGAAACTGGATAACTACCCTTCAAGAGTTCGAACTGGAGATAAATTCAGCACTGATAGTTCGAGGGCAGGGACTTTGTAGGCTAGCGGCATAAGCCTTAGCGGACCAAAAGGAGGCATCTGAAAAATCAGGAACATTGAGCTTGCAATATGCACAAAGGGAACTTAGGGAGGAGCTCTTATGGAGTAACGAAGTGCTGATGTATGAGCGATAAGCATAGAAAACCTTTTTGGACCCTGAGTCTTGGTACCACAACATACGCTTCTATCTAGTGCGGGGTTCGTGTCCTGAACACATGGATGCATCACAAAGGAGAGCTCTCAGATTAAATCCAATCTGTATTATTTGGCTGACATCATCATGTATAGAAAAAATCATGATATAATCTGGCTGAGGTGTTTAGAGAAAGATTATGCCAACCATGTATTGAAAGAAATGCACGACGACCCAGCAGGTGGTCATTATGGTGAAGAGACCACTGCTCACAAAATATTGAGAGCCAGATATTATTGGCCCACAGTGTTAAGAGACTCACATGCATATGCTTGCAAATGTAAGGCATGCCAAACCGCTGCAGGACGAGAAAGAAAGCCCGTTGTTCCCCTCAAGCTTGTCATGATATACCCACTGTTCTAGCAATGGGGCCTAGATGTCATAAGCGAGATCACTCCAAACTCCTCACAGCAACAAAAGTATATTCTCATAGTGACTGATTATTTCACCAGATGGACCAAAGCCATTCTGCTCCAGAAGGTAATGAGGTAATATCATTCATTGAGAAATTCATTATCAACAGGTGTGGCATCCCTGACGCTCTCATCTTTGATAAAGCTTCTTATTTTTCATCTCTGAGACTGAGTTTGCCATTTATAAGTCAATCCACTTAAAATATGCAACAAACTATTATCCCTAGGGAAACAGAGTAGCAGAGTCTTCCAATAAGAACCTTATCTGCATAATCCACAAGGCATTCGTTGATAACCAGAGGAACTAGCACAACACCTTGACAAACTCCCTTTGGGCCAATAGGGTCATCCCTAAAGTGGCCTTGGGAAACTCTCCATACTTCCTAGTCTATGGACAGGAAGCCATCTTGCCCCCAAACGTTGCCCTTCCATCCTTACAACTCTACCAAACTTCAAGAGGAACCCCTTCAACCCCGCTTAAAGAAAGGATCGACCAATTGATGAAGCTAGAGGAATTAAGGGATAAAGCCAGAATTAAATTCAAAATTCACCTAATGATTGTAAAAAGATGGTTTGATCACCCTCTGGCGGGAGATAAAGATTTCCAAGTGGGGGAACTAGTTCTGAAATGGGACAACCTTAGTGAGCCAAAGGGTAAACACACAAAATTCCAACGCCTATGGCTGGGCCCATTCCAAGTCGTTGAAAAGATTGGTCAAGGGACTTATAAGTTGAAAACGTTACAGGGTGAGACTGAAAGGCTCCCTATTAATGGCCAGCATTTGAAGAGATACTTCCAGTAGCCACCGCATTGGTGGTTGCCTCCTGAGTAGGTTAGAGTTCATTTCTTTTTTTACTGTTAGTTTAGTTGTATTTCTGTCCTTTCCTTTGCTTTCTGCCAAGTCTGTTCTCCTACTGTTTTTAATTACATTCCTTTTCAGCCAACTAATTGTAGTCCTCCGGTCTCATTCTACCTTTCAAACTTGCCCTCATTTGCTACTCTCAGCCTTTCCCTGCCTCATTAGCTTGCTGATGATTCTACTATTCCTGAATCCATCATTTCCTCACAAATAAAACAAACCTTCTATCAGCCCATGAGCACTTGAGAATCAACAGCGGAATGCAAACCGAAACCCCTCACTGGAATCTATTGGGAACTGTGTGAGATCTGTTGATAACTTGAACATCTGGAGCATGTAGGAGCATCTTTATAAAACAAAAAAATGTGTAACTACAGCTGGACTAGCATGGAGGATCGCTGCATTTAAATAAATCCCACTCAAACCTAGCTTATACTTGCTTATAAGGTTTACAGTCATTCTCCATTGGTCCCATCCACCACATTAAATGGTCCAATACTTGTTACTCACAAGTAAACCTCCTTTCATGGGCTAAGCTCACTGTCTCATACCCTGTGGCAAATCTAATTGTGCTCTAGTCCTTGTGCCTAAAACTGGAAGGACTTATCTAAAAAGAATTGAAATGTCAAGTCCTTGTGCCAATTTGGAAGGACAAGTTGTTTGGGAAGCTGATTAGAGTAAGGATTGTTGGTGGGCTCAGAGTACCGGTTGACACAGCAAGCCCAACCTTGCTTAAGCGATTTAAAATTATGGCGTGATCGATGACTGCGCCCCATTCAATCATTATATATAGCACTGAAATTCTTATATAAACTGCAAGAAAAACATGTCTACATCAAGCTTGATGAGCAATAAAGAGCTGAGGTACACATCTAAACAGGTATGGACAGACCAGTGACGACCCCAAAGGGATTTTTGA
>APFE030952917.1:0-36767 GCA_000404065.3 Pinus taeda | reverse complement strand
TAAATCGCCACATCAAACAGGAAAATGAAAAACTGAAGGAAAAGAGCAATGTGGACAAGATGGTTCACGATAATACAATGCTTCATATGGGTCTTTGGCAAAAAGAAAACAAAAAGCTAAAGAAGAAATGCAGGAAGTTAAGTAGAGATTTGATCAATTTAAGATTCAGATGCTTGATGAAAAGACCAAGAGTCAATGTGGCTACACAGAGGAAGAGGAGAAGACTAGATGTCTTAGCAGAGGCATCTCAGCAGGTGGATTAAACAATATTTTCGTTGCATGAGGACATGCAACACCCTCGTAGTGGGGTTATGTAGAGCCTCTAACTTGCACCTAATTATCCATCATTACCTACAGTTTTTCCTCACTTATCCCTCTCTTTTGCCCTATTTTCCTCATAAACTTACCCAGATCATTACATTTGATGTCTTTAAGCATGATTGATTGACTTTGCTAAATGTTTGACTGTTTGTCTAGATTTTTGACATATGCACAGAGTTTCCGCAGCTGTCTGGCAATTCCGTAGCCATTCAGCAATTCTGCAGCCTTTCATTGATCTCCATGTTCCACGTGTCATTTTGAAAAATGAATCACATGGGCACGTGGGAATGAAGGTGTTGAAGGTTCCTGTGCTATTGGCTTGGTCAACAACGCCACGCATACCTCCGGTCAACGAGGATCCAACTTCGGTCAACAAAGCCAGCTCAAACGGTGCTGCGTGAGCTGAAAGGTTACGTCACTCCAGATGGCAACTCCTCCACTCTACACAGGTTATGGGAGACAGGATCCAACCTTGGATTCAACCTCCATGATGACTGTACCTTCCAAATCACCCACGGACCTAATGACGTGTTGCTGAACCATTTAATTAGCCTGTTGTCAGTTAATTTTCAGTTTCATGTTTTACGCAGTAGGCAGTTGTTTACTTGCTTATAAAATCCAACATCTGCGCACGCTTAAGGATTAGTTTTTAGTTGTTTTGTTTATGTAATTGCTACGCTTTTTGTGAGCACAGAAACTCTGTTTTGAAGCTACTGTTTCAGCACTTTTTGACTGTGATTTCTGCATTATGAATTAATAAAAGACTACTGTTTGACTCCTTTACGTAGCTGATCTTTCTTTGGGCTTTGTGGATGGAGGGCCCCCGTTCATAACAGCCTTTGTACAGTAATTTACCTTTATGTTCTTGCTATTTCCTTCTTTTGAATTCAGCAATTTTCCTTTCTTTAACACATGTACATATTTGATTTACTTTCACTGTCATTTCATTTCCAGCATTTACTTTAAACTAATCAGGATTGTCTTCTGCAGGTGTTAGCCCGGGATTATGTGTCTTTGTGTATTTGTTTTTTCTCTAATAGTATTTTCAGTTGTCATATTCATAAGTTGCTGCCTTTACTCTGTTTTCCTAGCTGATTTCTAGTTTTGTTTCTCAAGTTGTATGCTAACATATTGATGGTCTCTTTATCATAAGCTATTCATCTTTAAGAGATCAGAATACTGATAAATTATAGCTTGCTTTGAGTACTTTTTAGACTTATCTCTAACTACTTCTTAATCGTGTTTCACATAATACCATATGTTGGAAGCAGAGAGTTAGGAAGAGTTAAACATTATAACTGGTCTTTAAAGTAGTTTTTCTTATCTTTTTATTGCAGCAGCATGAGTAGTGACTAGTGCTATTAGAAAGTGGTTTTTTTCTATTTTGCTTTCAGTTTCATTTCAAGTTATTTCTTTCAAGCTTTTTCCTTTGCAAATTTAGAAGATAGTTAGAAACCACCAGTAACACACACTCACTCATTTAGAAATCACCTTACACACACTATCACTCATCTGTTTATAAAATCTCCATTCCATCTTAGGAAGATAAATTGACCAAAAACAACACCCCCAAACGACAAAAGATCTAAGAGGTTGCTTAAGTACATATAGTACACCTTCACTTCATCAGCTTACGAGCCCCGGGTTGACAATTAATGAAATCAATTTAGAAACACTAAATTGACCAAACATAGTGTGAGCCCTTGAGGCTGAGATATCAAGAAAAAAAACAATTGGTATTTCATTTATTTTTTTATTTTTCCTTTTCTTTGGTATTTCAATAAGTTATACAATATCCAACTTGTTTCACTCACTCTATTCTCAACTATAAGTTCTCCTTTGTGCACACTTTTTCTTGTTTAAAATATTGAATCGCAACATATTTGATATGATTTTGCTTTGTTATAAAATACTTTCAAAAGAAAAATCAATATATATGGAAACACATAATACAAACTTTGTTCTTTCTATTGTAATTGTTTGAAGAGGTTTTTGACACTTAACTATAGTCATTGTTTTAATGCATGCTTTAATGATTATGATGATAATGGCACGTCAGCTTAAATCTTAAGACACCATTAGCTAAACCCTGTTGGGAAATTGGTTAATTTATTTTTTACACACCACACGTTGATGGCAGCCCTCAATACCCTAGGGTCGAGGGCACAAAACCATGCTGACATTACCAATTCATAAGATCTTTGTTCATTTTTATGATCAGGAAAGACTAAACTTTTTATAGCACTAGTTCATTCAACTATACAAAACTTCTTGAACATATTTCTTGCATGATAAATTATGTCATGTTTATATTTGTTAAATAAAAAGGAGGAGAGGGACTTAATTTCGTTTCAATTTTCTACCATGACAATCAATTCACTCATCTTATAAGCCATACAAATATATCATTATGTCAATAGAAAGACCCTCGTTTTCCCAACTAGTAATGTAAATTAAAATTTCTACTCTTAGAAAAGATCAACTAATTTTCTTATGCATTTATGTTAACATTTATATATTTTTTTCATGGCCCTCGAGTTGCCATTATTTTCTTCCATTACAAGTCGTAATGTTGACTACTCTATAACCACACAACGTTCGAATTTGCACACTTTGTCATCTTTCTCCACACACGAAGTTCCCTAGATCTATTTTTCTAATGAAATACGTGAAACCCTTGCACTCATGTCAAAGGTTTTGTTGTCTCATCCTTGCATAATTATATACAGTCAGTGATAAAACAAATGGTCAACTACTTCCAACCTTTTTCTCTCACAATGTGTGCACACCAATGTGTGTGTGTGCAGATATATTACCACCTTTGAAAATTGCAATACTATGCAAATATATGATGCTAGATAAGTTATGTTGATATGTTAAGCAACTATCCTTTCCCTGAAATTATTTTCTTGATTACTATTTTTTTTAAGACTCATGTAATAATAAATTTGTTGATATTAGAATGTTTTATTTCATCATTATTCTTAAGTAACTTATTGTTTAGGTACAACATGATTTTTACAATAGAAACATGGGCATAGGAAGAAATAATAGGGAAATAAATTTGGGTATAAGAAGATAAAGAAGGATTAGGTTTTTTGTCCATTTTGATGGAGATTGAGAGGAACTAAGGTAGCTGCTCCAAACTGGCATCATAAGCCTAACTAGCCAACCTATTTTTCAACCCATCATTCATCCCACAGTTCAGTCTCCACGACCTTTCATTCAAAACTTACCGAGTATTGGTATCCTTGCTCGACCACACATCTCTACACCACCTGTAGTACTTGTTAATGATCGTTGGCAAGGTATAATCCAATCACAACCTTTACATTCAATTCATGGATAGAAAGAAGCTTCACTTCCACCACCTCCTTCTCCCCATGAAACTCACATTTCTCACCAATTTTAGTCAACTTCTTCATGTGTTATTCCCTCTCCACATGCAACACCTCATCGCTCTAGACCTATTGACCAACCTCCTCCATCTACTACTCAAATATATAGACATACTGCTATTGTCGCTCAGTGTGTTTCTGAGTCTTCTAAACAGGTTACCAAGCCACCTCAATCTGTTGCCAATAATGAAATATAAAATGATTAAGCTGCTAAGTCTAATTTCTCTCATGGTTCTTCTCACTATGTGACATCCCATCCCACCTCGATATCCCAACCACTTTGAGGAAGTGTAAAAGAGGAAAAGGAATATGAAGGAAGAGAGAAGACTACAATGAGAGGTATGCAATAATTTTAAGTTGTTATTCATTCCTTCTTATTTGAATATTATGTGAGTTACAAGGAGCTCAAATAATAGGTAGGGGTAGATCATTTTCAAAGGGAAGACATTGACTAATGAGCAACTCTCGTCATCCTTTGGACACATTATTATAGGTAACTTGATTTTTTTGTCATTTTTCTTGTTGTTTGAAGGTCAGGTTTTTATCTAACCAATGCTAATAGCCATTAATTTTGCAAATAAAAAGGTTTTCTACCATTGTATCAGAACATTTGAAATTGTTTTAGAGGTTGTCTCATCATTTATTTTTCTTTCTTTTACTTTTGTATATAATTATTTTCATTATAGATGTTTAGAATATGATTTGGTCACTGGTTCTTCATAGGAATATGCCTCTTTGATTTTGTTGTACTCACAGACTTTTTAATAATAAAAAAAAACCTTTTTCTTTATGTTTTCTATGTATACTTTTCACAAATTTTCTTATCTTTTATTGGCATTTTATTGTCTTTAATCTATAAATTAATGTAGTTGAGGCTATAAAGTACTCACATGCTTAAAAAAACCTTGAAACACTGATTAGTTTCTTGTTTTGGATATCTAGTTTTCTTCAATTTATGTTCGCTGAATTTTAACCCTATTTTAGAATATTTATGATTTTTTGGACATTATTGTGTATATATATGTATCACTTTTATTTTTTAGTGTCTTTATAAATTAATTTTCCTTATCATATAAAAAGAAAAAGAAAAATTAATTTCTTCATTAAATTAATAACTATATGAGGGCATAAAAATCTGGACAGACTTGTCCCACTATCTCACTCGCCCTAATGATATTTTAGGGGTTGGTTAGGAGAATCATAGAATTTCTCTTTCATCAATAATATTCTGGTGGCCATATTGGGAAATCACTAATTCCTTAGTATTTTTCCATCCTTTCTAAAATCAATGACCATTCAATCTTCTGAACAACCTAACCTTGGATTCTAGATTCATGACCAAACTAATATTTCTCACTCCCTACTTGATTTGATTCTTCAAAAAGCTACTTCTAATGAAGAGTGCATGAGAAAGTGGGCTATCATTTCAAGATATTGAATTAGAAGAATGAATGAAAGTTATGTGAATATGTATCCATCAACGTGGGCACCCTAATTATTAATAATCATTTGGTCCAAAACATTTAATACTTTTTTATTTTTTAAATATGTGTAGATTAATGATTAAAACAACAACTTAATATTTTTCCTCAATTGAATCATCAAATGGACATCACTAATTCTCTCCTCGATTACATATTATTCAATGCTCCTACCATTAACCATTTAAGTCATGATTGGGTTGATTCAAATGGACATCACTAATTCTCTCCTCGATTACATATTATTCAATGCTCCTACCATTAACCATTTAAGTCATGATTGGGTTGTAATTGCACGAGAAATTGGAATTATCGATGAAAATTAAGCATCCACGATACACTCAGTGATTGGAATAAAATAATGCTACTAGTCTTGAGTCTGCACTCCAAATATTTTTAGAATATGAAGAACAACTTCACAGAACCGATGTTCCTTTAAAGGGTCAAACCAACCAATCTGATATGACATCCATCCTTCAACTCATGCAATACATGAGAAATAGATTGATTTATTATGGAATAAATATTAATATACAATGCCAATAAAAACCCTCCTCTTTAACACATGTTCATGCTACTGAGCAAGCAGATCAACTAAAACACATGTTCTCTCACTCATGGTGTAGTTTCTGTGAAGAATATCAGATGTGACAAGTTAGCATGAGAGAAAGGATCTTTAGCAAAAAACTTGACCCCACCGTGGCAAATCTAGAATGGATTAATAATGAAAATTTTCTATTTGTTGAGACAAGAGGTGCTTTTGGGCCCAAAATGCTAGAAACCAAGCTTCCAAATAGGTTGAAAATCCAAGAGATGCAAATACCTTGGTCTCCAGACCCATTGTAAATATAGATTTCTTCTCTCAAAATGTAAATTCTTATACCTCCTCTTCATATTTCATGCTACTTGAATTTAACATTCTCACACAGATGGCCAGCATCAAAGTTGATGCCTCCTTACTTTACATGGCAAAAATTCTTGAACAACAAAGGAAATTAAAGGGTTTCCTTGAAGGACAAATACCCACACCAGTTAATACCTTATAAATCCTGTAGGTTTTAACCCTGTACAGAAATTACTTGCATATGAATTCTAAGAACATAAAATAAAAAATGAAGAACATAAAATAAAAAATGTGAGAGCATAACACATAAAACACATATACAAAAAGATTTTCCCCTGGATCCCAAAACTGGGACTACCAGCTTGATTTTTCATTATGTTCCTTTCAATGTTACAATGCATATTTATACATGCCAAAGCATCCAATACCATGGACTGAAAATCATTGCGTCCAAAACCATGGATCGAAAACCATCGCGTCCAAAACCATGGACCAAAAACCATAGGTAGGTCTGCCCAACCTAATATAGGGTCCAAAAAAAAATTTCCCAGGGCGTTGCCTTGGACCCATAGAGGGGGGCTACCCGGCCCCCTCAAACCCCCTGTGACCCCCTCGCTACGCAATCGACACAACGAAGGGGGGACTCCGCCCCCCTCTGACTCCCCGGTTCACTACGTGGGCTAGCTGTGGAAAGAATATAACACGACCCAACAAATCCAATCAGAAGAAGAAGGTCATCAGGCCAAAGTCCTTGTTGTTCATAACACTTCAACTTCTCTTATAAATCCTCCCTTTTATGTCTCCATGAAACTTTACAAAAAAATAGCACATTGTTTCTTGTTTCATGAAGGCTTCAGACCTAATGTAATGCCTAAGGTCATAATGGAAGAATTAGGTCTACAATGTTCTCAATATGTCCCAAAGAAAGTACTTGCATTCAACAACTCCCTCCAATAAATGATCAATCAAATCAAGGATATAACATTATTTATCTACGCTCATCCTAAAATTAGGACTACATGTAACATAGAAGTCATGGATATGTTGGTTTCTAATTATTCAATAAGTTTGGGAAGGGATTGGAAAGTTTGGATCAAAGGTTTGGGAAGGGATTGGAAAGTTTGGATCAAAGGTTACATTTCACTTGATGGCTCACATATAACCTTGCCTAAAAATGGAAAAAAAATACATTTTTATAGAGAAGGTTGCATTACAACATACATCGAAAGTATACCCCAACCACATGTTAATTATGTAAAAAAGGACATAATTGGGTGTGTACTCTCTTTTCACCGAAGATGACTTACCTCTTCCCATGGAGACCCATCAAGAAGATCAAATATGACATTTACATTTTGATGGGGTCCCTTATAATGAAGCTAATGGAATCGATATTTTCATGTACTCTCCTCTTAGAAAAATGCACCAATACCCATTCAAGCTTAAATTTAAATGCATCAACAATATTGTGGAATTTGAAGCATTTCTTTTAGGGATAGAGCAAAATTTAACTTTGGGTTGTAAATATTTGACCACTTTTGGGACTTATAATTAGTTGTCAATTTAATAAAGAAAATATATTATCCTCCCGAAAAAAATCATTAAGAGATTTACTCAAATCGTGTGGGAAAATATCTTCAAACTTTTAGCATTTAACATTACTCATGTTCGAAGAGACTTAATTCATTTGTTAATCTATTAGTTGTATATGCAACAATACTTTTCGTCAAGTGTTACCTAAAAGGCCCAGGCCCGATTGTATTCTATAGTCTCTTTATATGATTCATATTATGAAAAATGACGAGGACTAGCAAGTTTTATCTGATTATGGAAAATTTTAAGGATGGAAATTAATCTTAAGATTTAAAAACTTTTGTGAATCTTACTAGTCCCTAATATGGAAATTGTAGAATGTTTGATGATATTTTTGTAAAAATATTCAAATTTCAATGATTTTATATATTCTTTATAAAATTTGGGTTCTTTTTAAGGAAAAATGATTTATACTATAAAATTTGGGTAAGTTTTAGAAAATATGAAAATTGACGAAACATTTTTTGGGAAAAAGCATGGAAAATTAGTCCACTTGCGAATATTAGCCCCTAAAATTTTCTCTGTCTTTGATGATGAAAGCATTTGTGCTTTTATCCAAGATCAATATATCAAGGAATGTGAGATTATATCTTTGAAATTCAATAGATACCCAACCAATATTTCTCCTTTAGAAAGTTCTTTCTCACCAAGTGGCATCCTTAGTTTGAAAGAAAAGCATGGAGAGGAATCTAAATGCAAAACTAGAGAAATAATTTCAGTAAACATTGGAGTCCATGATGATCCAAATGTATTACAAGTTGGGGCTGAATGCACCGAAGAAGAGAAGAAAAATCTAATTAGATTATTCAAATAATTCTCTAATGCCTTTTCCTGGTCTTATATATGCCTTCGAGGTTTTGACCCTATCATTGTTCAACGTGCCATTCCTATCAAATAAAATGCCAAACTAGTTGGGCAGAGACTAACCCCATTCAATCATTCTCTTGAAGCCAATATCAAAAAATAACTAGATAAGTTCAAGCTCAAATCGTTTTTCTAGTCAAATATTCAGAGTGGGTGGCCAACTTGGTCCCTATTAAGAAAAAGAATGGTGACATGTGCTTATGTGTAGACTATTGTTCTGTTAATAAGGAATGTGTAAAAGATAATTTTCATTTTCCTAACATGTATCAAATTTTGGAATAAGTGGTGGGATCTCAAATGATGTCCCTTTTAGATGGATTTTCTAGTTATAACCATATTCCTGTGAAGAAGGTGGACAAATAGAAAACTAATTTCACTATTGGTTGGGGAACTTTCGCCTATGAACTAATGCCTTTTGGCTTAATCAATGTAGGTGCCACTTTTTGTAGGGCTATGTAGCTAATGTTCAATGACTTTATCAGGAATATCATCCAGATCCATCATGATGATATAACTGTATACTCAAAATGTCACAAATATCATTTTGAGGATCTACGAAGAGTTTTCATTAGGTCTAGAAGATTCATTATATCTCTTAATTTGAAGAAGTTTGTTTTTGGAGTCACCATTGGTAATACTCTAGGACACATTGTGTCTAAATCCATAATTAGCATTGTCCTAGAAAGGATTGATTAAGCAATCAAGAACCTACCTCCCCTAGCTCAAAAACGAAATCCAATATTTCATAAGAAAGGTAAAAAAAAATCGCATCTTTATCGACGATTGTGCTAAAATAACTAAACCTATTTATAATTTATTAAAGCAAGATTTTGTTTTTAAATGGGATGATGTCATGAAAAGAGCTTTCATTTCCATAAAATAAGCCATTTCCTTTGCACTTGTATTGGTTAAGCCAAACTTCTCTAAGGAATTATCTATCTACACCAATGCCATAGAGGAAGCCATTTTTGGCATCCTTATCCAAAAAAATGATAAAGGAATAGAATAGCCAATTTATTTTATGAGTCAAAGTCTTTCTGACGATGAATTCAAATACTCTTTCATTAAAAAACTTAATTTTTCTCTCATCAAAGAAATTGAAAAAATATGACCTTATATCCTAGGCAAGCATAGAAAGATAAGAGTCTCATTACCTACTATTAAATTTTTTCTTTCTCAAACTTATCTTTCAGAGAAACTTTCTCATTGGCTTGCCAAAATTCAAAAACATGACTTATCAATTATCACTACCAAAATGATAAATGGATGTGATATAGCACTTCACTTGGTTTAATATCTTAAACCTTGTGAACTAGAAAATGATGATGAATCCTTACCTGCTCTTTTTGTTATCAATGAAAAACAAATTGATGTCGCAAATAACCCCAGGTCTAAGGACTTGATCTATTATCTGTAAAATCCAAAATGTCCCTATCATCTTAATAGAACTCAATGAATAAGATTGTGTTTGGAATATTCTAAATATATAATCCTAAATAACATGCTTTTTGAAGATCTTTTACTGGATTATTGCTATGTTGTGTCAAAGATGAATTTATTGATGGAATCTTAGAACTATCTCATGGTTCCATTTGTGGGGGAATGTATATAGGTTGCCACTTTGGGGCCAAATCCACAACACAAAATTTTCAGATATGGCTATTATTGACCAAAAATATTTTCAGATTCATATAATTTTGTGCATAGATGAAAACAGTGTCAGCTAGTTGCAGGTAAAGAGAAATTCCACACTATTTTTTTGCAACCGATTATAGTTGAGTTCCCATTCTCAAAATGGGGTCTTGATTTCATCAGACCAATCAATCCTCCCTCATTTGCAGGGAAATTCTTCATACTCATTGCCAGTGGTTATTTCACGAAGTGGGCGGAAATAGTTCTATTAAAGAATTCTCGGAATGAGTAAGTCATTGAATTTCTTGAGAATAACATATTGTCACATTTTTGTAGGGCCTTGATCTTATCACAAATAATGGCCCAACATTTATTTTTGCATGTTTTACTAGATTTTTTTTTAAAAATACATAATTAAACTTTCCACATCCCCCACTTATTACCCTCGACATAATGGGTTGCCTAAATAAAAGTGTAAACAACATAAGTTTCAGAATTTATGGATTGGGCCTTTAAAATTTCTGCAATCCTCTGGCCTAATTCATATCTTTTAAAATATGAAAATTATCGCATCATGCCCTACATTATGAATGGCTCTCATCTCAAACCATACGTAGATAACAAAGGAATAAATCATCAAAAACACACTCTTACTTGTAAATATTTTTTTTTATTGCCTTTACTTTGATTTTATTTCTTGTTTTTTTTTCTCCTTCCGCTTTTCCTTTCAGTTTGATTTAGTTTCTGTGGTGTTGTTCTTTATTTTACTTTACAATCTTTAATCAAGTCTAGTACCTTTTTCTGTTATTTTTATTTATTGCCTTAAGTTTTTGCAGTGCTTTACTTTCTCCCTTATGTTGAAAATATTGTTTGTGTTTATATTTTGAATACAATTGGGAAGTATTCTTGAGAATGAAATACCTTCTCTAATATAATTTGTTTTAAGCTATATTTCTCTAAAAAATTAATATACTAACATCTTTAACCTGTCATCAGCAAAATTTTTAATTTAAGGAAAAGGAACCTTTCTTTCATCCAAGAGTTGGATTGTGAAGAAGATTGATCTATCCTTATCATTACTTGTGACATAACACCTTAGGTACTCCCAAGTGAAAACTCAAATCTTATTCATTTGGAGTATCAACTATTTAGTATTATTTCTAGAGCTTTTTGAGTTCTAGTTTGCAATATGCAAACCACCCTATGGAGTTGCCAATGTTGATGCATGTCAATACTAAAATTTCGCAAACCATTGTGAGTCTCTTACCATTCCCTTAATAAAAATAATTAAATTCAAATCTTAAAAGAAACATGTATAACAAAAAGTAAAACTAACAGGTGGGACCCTACCTTAAGTTAATTTCCTACCATATATTGTGATCAATGCATGTTTCAGATCTTTTATTACGATTGGGGTAGAGGCAAAGTGTCTCCAATTAGCACAAAAAATGGAGGAAAAGCTGAGCTTATTTTATAAAAAGGGGTTTGGCCTTGATCTCATAGCTTGAATAGTTTATAATATTGAAATTCCATCAAAATTCCCATACTAGAAGTACCTTACTGTTGGAAAATTCAAAATGGAAGCTTACTAATTCTTATTTTCCTTAACCTTAATACTTTCTTGTCAAATTAGTTATTCCTCTTGTGTTCTTTAGTTAGATATTTTCATCAAACAAATATCAAGAATGAAACAACAACAACAAAGGACATAGAAATTAGGTTCTCTTCTAGGGAAAAATCCATATAAGGCAAAAACTTGGAAAACTCTTCTCTTCTTACAGAATTTGTTTCAATGGAGACACAAAGACCCAAAATTTAGACCAAGTCCTTCTCCAATTACCAATTCAAACCTCCAACAAGTCTTTCCTTGATTTTACACAAACTAACGTCAAACTTCAACTTCGACCTGCCAGTTTCAATATCGCAACTCATTCTACAACTTTGATCCTGCAATTTCATCCTTGAAGCTTCTATAGAAACCCTAATCCATCTTCCTCCTTAGACCTTCCTAGAGAAACACACCTTCCCATAAGGTCAAAGAGGTCAAGTTAGGGTATCCTTCCTGTTAGCACAATTCTAGGCTAAGTGATGAGTAGCTTTTAAAATTTTTATTTTTTAGGATTAAGTTTGTAAATTTCAAAAAAAATTAAAACACTACCGGAATTTCCAATGGCGGCCAATTTTCTTGTTCAGACAATCTCCCTTGTTTTTTAGACAGAATTTTCGTTCCTATTTTATTTCCTATTTTTTTTTTCCAATGCTATCAGAATTTTCGATAGCGTCTCTTGTTTTAAAAAAATAAAGCCGAAAACGCAATTGTTTTCAATTGTCCATGTGTCATAATGGTGAAATATTTAATCCAAATCATGAGATTTCGTGATTGGATAGGTCACAAAATTTAAGTCTAGTCAAATGGTAGTGGTTAATCGATTTCGTTGATTGAATTAGCTAGGTGTCAGTCAGCCATAGCTAGCCATTGCTTACTCCACTGATCTTAAATAAACCCATATTTCCAAAGTTAAAACGTGTCTGCAGTGTCAGTCTTAGCTATATGTTTAAATTATGATGGCCATTCTTTCTGTTCCGCGTAATGCACTACTGAAATTTCAGGCCAGTGCGTATTAAAGCAGAAAAATTGCCAGAATTGCAAAAAAATCTCGTACAACCACCTGTAGCAGATTAGTTGGACTCTCCAAAGAAACTCGACTTCATCATTACTATTACATGCTGTTTATTATGACATGAAATCTCATTTAATCATGAAGGGTCATATGCATAGGATATTGAACCAAAACTTTATCTCAAATATTCAAAAATGGAGGAAATGGATGAAATTTCACCATTTTGAATTTCTGAAGCGTAATAAAGGAGACATTGATTGAGGTGGTTAAGAACACATCCCAGTTTTTCAAGTAGCCTAATTCAATCTAATTGCAACATCTGTTGGGTAAGCTTCCATACTTTGACACCTATTTTTCATAACAAGCAAGAAGATATCCATAGCATTAAAGTCTAGGAAAGGTGGAAAGCTTAAGAGAATCGAACCTCAAGGAGTGTTGAGCCCTGAAATTGCATCTCTCCTACACACTTTCCTAGACTTTTTCCATTCACCTGGACCTCCTAAGCTATCAAAATCATTGCACATTGATTCCAAAAGAGAATTGAAATGGTTTTCTAACTATGTTTTTGTGTTTGCTGTTTGAACTAGATTTTTTCTCATTAGCTGCGAAATCTTGTCACTTTCTGCAACTGATTCAACTTTCCGCAACTGTTTTTGTTAAACTCTAAGTTGTAGGTGTCATCAGGCAAAGCAAACCACATGGGCAAGTTGGAAATGACCTGGACATAGATTAGGTCCTATTGGCTCAGTCGGATTCATCAGGGAAAGTCGTGGTCAACGATGCTCAAGAAGTGGTTAAACAGAGGAGTCCTGCGGCAACATGACTCTGTTTTCAAACACGTGAAGGATTTTCGTGGCCATTCCTAGATCCCTGTGGACATACCGACAACTGTAGATTGCTCCACAAAGCGAATCCAATAGCTACCTTTGATAGATTTAATAATATCGGCAACCATTATGCTAAATCTATGGACACTGTCTTTTACGTGTCCTCTATTAACGTAGTTTCACAGGAAAACAATTATGAGTTTCTTGTTATAAATAACGTGTTTCCAAATGCATACAATTACTCTTTTTTCTTATGTAATTTTTCTCTTAAGAGTTATTGTGTCGTCACACTATTTCCACTATGGTATGAGAGGATTTGTCCTCTGTTTTGATATAAAAGAAAACTCTGTTTCTACATGATTGTGTGAGCATAATTTTGGATTGATAGCCTATTGACCAAGGCCATGCAGAGGGCCCCTGCACACTGAGGTTTTTTTTCCCTATTGTTGTACAATTTCATGTAGTGTTTCTTTATGTTTATTGCATATATGCCATAGTTATTCACTTGTGTATATTTCATTTGCTATGGTACTAACATTTCATTCATGTTCATGATTTTACATGCTTTGTATATTGCTGTTAACGCTAATCAATGTGTGTATGTTCCAGGTTAGAGTAGGCCCGGGCATGTTTATACATTCTTTTTGCAGTAACTAGTGACATGGAATTAGCCTTTCTGCTGACTCTGCTTTTCTTAGTATTTTAATTCCAATTTTGTTTTGTTGATTTTAGTCTTGCTCACTTGTTTTGTTATTTAGTCCTGAAATCAACTTGCTCATATCATTGATGGTGTCTCCGAAAGCCATAGCTTAGACTACCTGGCAAGGTATCAAAATATGAATGATGTAGTTTGATTTTAGTTTTACTTTTCTGCAATTAGATATCAAATTGCTCAAGTTATTGACGATTATCTCCGAAAGCCATAGCTTAGACTACCTGATGAGGAATCAGACTATAATTGATGTGATTTTATTTTATTTTTACTTTTATGCAATTAGATATCAGATTGCTCAAGTTATTGATGATTATCTCTGAAAGCCATAGCTTAGACTACCTAGTGAGGAATTAGACTATGATTGATGTGATTTGATTTTAGTTTTACTTTTCTGCAATTAGATATCAGATTGCTCAAGTTATTGATGATTATCTCTGAAAGCCATAGCTTAGACTACATGGCGAGGAATCAGACTATGATTGATGTGATTTGATTTTAGTTTTACTTTTCTGCAATTAGATATCAGATTGTTCATGTTATGGATGATTATCTCCCAAAGCCATAGCTTAGACTACTTGGCGAGGGATCAGACTATGAATGATGTGATTTGATTTTAATTTTATTAGATTGCAATTTTTTATTTTCTTGAGTGCAGTAGCTTAATTCATTTTTCTATATTTAGACAGCAGCAGGGACAATGATTTCATGATCAATAGTTCTTTATTTGTTTGATTAGAATAGTAGCACATTTTCGTTCTTTTTCAAAGTATTGATTTCATCACTAATATGCTTTAAGACCCTCTGAAGTGTGAAGATCTGGAAATCATTATAGAGGACATAATTGCCTTAAAATCTACATCCATATTTACCTTCTGGGGTTATTTACATTCATATTAGGAGACAAACAAAGATAAAAACCCCCAAAAACAAAATAAAAATAAAAAACGACAAAAGTAAGAAATAGGTTATCTTGCACATATAGTGCGCCACACTTCATCAACTTACGAATCTTGGAAGTGCGCCACACTTCATAATTGGCGTTGTTTCCAGGGAAGTGTAACTAGGTAGCCAATTTCTTAAAAAAAGAAGAAGGGAATATTGATAACTTCTCGAAGTATGCTCTCCTCTTGCACCTAGTGTGATCTGGAGGATCAGAAAAGAGAGTTATTGGTTCAACAATTTTTTGAGTATGCTCTCTTCTTACACCTAGTGTGATCTGGAAGATCAGAAAGAGAATTATTAGCTTGACTTGAAGAGAAAAGTAAAAATAAAAAATGGCATGCATAGAGCAAGAGATTCTAGGGGAAGGTTTATAGCTAGGGCCAAGAGTTCGATTTTCACAACTCTAGCTTCTTCAAGGCATAGACAAGATACACCTCCATCTACTCCCAGCCTTAGGATTCCTAGAATTCAAGGAGCAGCAGTTGAATTAGAGGATTCGCCCACACTATCTACTGAATCTAATCTGGGAGAAGAACCTTTCTTCACTTCTATAGGGGAACATATTGTAATCAAAGAAGTAGAATCACCTGAAGAAGAGGGAAAGGGAGAAACTCTCTTTCATCCACCATTGATAGAAGAACCAGAGGATTCTAAAGAAACTATCATGACAGAGGAAGTAGTATATGGATTTGGAGGTAGAGGTAGAGGTAGAGGAAGAGGAAATAATGGAGGCAACAATGGAGGAGGTAGAGGCAATAATGGAGGAAATAGGGAAGGAGATAACTCATTCGGATTCCCTATAGTTGATGAGGAAACTCATACAACCATGAAAAACATTTCACCATGTGTCCTCCCAAACTTTTATGGGTTGCAAAGTGAGGATCCTGAGACATTTCTATTTGAGTTTGAAGTCGTGTGCCGAACTTATGACTATATGGAAGACTCTCAAAAACTCAAACTGTTTCCTTCAACATTGAAGGGAGCTGCTTTGAAATGGTTCACGGGATTAGCCACTCAATCTATTAGGACATGGAATGATATGAAACAAACATTTTTGGATAGATACCTGGACTATTGCATGCCCACTAATCACAAGGATGAGGTATTCAAAATGATGCAAAAAGAAGATCAAGACTTGAAGGATTTACTTGAAAGATTTCAATACAACTTAAAGAGAGAAAAAATGAGTAACTTAGATGAGGAAACCTTGAAAGCCCTTTTATTGAAAGCCATTAGAGATGAATGGATAGATATTTTAAACATGATGGGGAAGGGAGATATTTCTCAACTTTCCACTTTGTGATATATCGCAGAACTATGTGTCCATCTCTCAAGGGAAAAATCTAAAACAGGAAAAGGGCCTAGAGATCCTTTCCTCTTATTTAGAGCAAACAAATCTGCAACTGGATCAGTAAGTAGAGGCAGAGATTGGCAATATGCTTTGATGAGTTCAAAACTGATATCCTAGGGAGTCTTAGTGAACAACTAGACACCCTTAAAATTCAAAACAAGCAGAAAATAGAAGCTGATGCTTTGGCCATCTTTTGTCCAAAATGTAGGAAGAAACATGCTCTAAGGGAATGCCCCTTGGATGCAAAAGTTGTAGAAACATGTATGATTTTCTCAGAATGTCATGAAACCAAGGATTGTCCTTCAATCCCTGGGCTCAAATATGTCTTTCAAGAAGATCCAAATTCAGTAGAATCCCTGTGTTTTGTTTCGAGAAGACCTTGGCAAGGGCATCAAAATCAAGGATTTAACAATCCTATGAACTTTTAGCCCCCACCAAATTGGAATTCTTGGCAACAACCTTGGCCCCAACCTCAAAATCCATATCAATCATGGGCACAAGGGATGCAAAATCCTTATGGGAGATTTGCTCAATTTTATCAATATCCTCCATCTTTTCAAAATCAACAAACCCCACAACTTCCAAATCAAAATCCACAACTTTCATTATCATTTCCACAACAACAACCTTCTCAACAAAATCCAAATCCTCAACTCATGCCTCCATTTCAACAAAAGACAAATCAACTGCCAGCTCAGCCATTGCCAAATCCTAACAATAAAAATCCTCAGAATACTTACATGATAGAAGGACAACAATTTCCTACCTATATGATTGTTCCTCTTAATGATGTACAACTCAGGTCTAGTAGAGTTTTAGAAAAACCTTCTATAGATGTCCAAGGAGCAAGATACCTCTAAGGAGGATTCTCTTAAAGTCAATAAAGGTTCTGAGGAAGCATCTCTTCAAAACCCAAATATTCAAAAAGAAAAAGAAAAAGAGTCAATCCCCACAACTCCTATAGTTGAGAAACCTACATCTTCATCTACACCTCCTTTCCCTGAAAGATTACAAATTGAAAAAGGGGTGGAAAAACAAATCTTGTTGCCTGATTATGATTTTATAGATGAATTAAAGAATGTATGTATCAAGATTCCCTTGCTACAAGCCATTAGAGAGATTCCTATTCTAGAAAAAAATAATAAAGGAGTTGAGTCTCAAAAGACTAGGAAGGAAACCAGGAGATACAAGAAGAATCCACCTGGTAGGAAAAATTGCAGATATCATGATGGGAAAAATTACCATGCAGAAGTATGTAGATCCAGGTAGTCCAATTGTCAAGACACATATAAATGAGATAGAAATTCCAAATACTTTGATTGACTTAGGGGCTGCTATAAACATTATGAGTAGACAGACTATGGAACAACTCAAACTTCCTAATCTTCTCTTTACACCAACCTTAATGCAACTTGCAGATAGATCAATAATCAAACCAGATGGTTTACTATAAGATATTTCAGCCTCCTTATATTCTTGGGAATATCCAGTAGATTTTATGATTTTGACTCCCAAGAGTAATTTAGGAGGTCACCCACTCATCTTAGGAAGACCTTGGCTAGCCACAGCTGATGCTTTTATTAGTTGTAGATCTGGGGATATGTACACTTCTGATGGTAGTTCAACAAAGAAATTCAATTTGTATCCTCCAGCAAAAGCAATCACAAAAGTAGGAGACAATAAATGGGTCGATGATGAGGACACTATACAACCTGTCTTTACCATTTCTGAAATCAGTGAAGATAGTCAAATTCTGAACACATTAGAAAACTTTGAAACATCTTCAGAATATGACCACACACAATTTTAGTTAGATTCTGACATTGAGTATCTATCATCTAGACAAATGTCTCTTTTCTCTATGGAAGAGTTTGGTAGTTCTGCCATTGAGATTTTTCCAGGAAAAACATTGAATATCAACAAAAAATTGGAAAAGTCACAACAGGAAGAACTAACCAAAATCTTGCAAAAACATTCTACTGCATTTGCATGGGAGTATACTGATATGAAAGGTATTGACCCTAAGACTTGCATTCATCACATCTACATCGAGGAAAATAGTAGACCAATTAGACAACCTTAGAGAAGGATGAATCCAAACCTTAGGGAGATAGTGAAAGAAGAGCTCCAAAAACTACTCAATGTAAACTTCATTTATCCAATTTCAGATAGCCAATCAGTTTCTCCTTTGGTTATAGTACCTAAAAAGAATGGTAAATGGAGAGTATGCATTGATTACAGGGAATTGAACAAAGCAACCTTGAAGGATCACTTTCCTTTGCCCTTTATCGATCAAGTATTAGATACATTAGCAGGCAAAAAGTACTTTTCATTTCTGGATGGTTTTAGTGGTTATAATCAAATTCAGGTAGCACCTGAAGATCAAGATAAGACCACATTTACCTGTCCATGGGGAAATTTTGCTTATCGAGTGCTTCCTTTCGGATTATGTAATGCACCCGCAACATTCCAAAGAGCAGTACTAGGAATTTTTTCTGATCTAATCCATGATTGTGTAGAGGTATATATGGATGATTTTACAGTTTATGGCGATTCGTTTGAAGAGGCATTAGAAATTTGGAAAAAGTCATTATAATATGTAAAGAAACAAACCTTTCATTAAGTCATGAAAAATGCTTTATGATGTTTACTGAAGGTATTGTTTTGGGACATCACATTTCAGGGGATGGGATTAAAGTTGATAGATCAAAAGTTGAAGTCATCTCCAAGTTTCCTATTCCAAACTGTCAAAAAGATGTTAGAGGTTTTATGGGATTTACTGGATATTATAGAATATTTATAGAAAACTTTACCAAAATAGGATCTCCACTCTTCAAACTGCTTACAAAAGACTATGAATTCAGATAGGGTCTTGATTGCCAATCAACATTTGAAACTTTGAAAGCAATAATATTTGAAGCACCCATTTTGAGAGGACCAAATTGGAAACTTCCTTTCCATATTTCTGTAGATGCTTCAGATACAGCCCTAGGGGGGACAAAAAGTTCTAGTTCCTTATGCCATTTACTATACCAGTAAAAATTTTAACTCCAACTGAGTTGAACTATACTGTGACTAAAAAAGAGTTCTTAGTTGTTGTTCAAGCAATCAATAAGTTTAGACATTATATAACATGCTATGAAACTTTTATTCATACTGATCATTCTGAAATTAGATATCTAATGAACAAACCTATTACTAATGGCATAGTTACAAGGTAGCTCCTACTTTTACATGAATTCAATATTACTGTGTTGGATAGACCAGGGAAACACAATACAGTAGTTGATTTCTTGTCTAGGATTCAGAATACTAAAGAAGATTCTCCTGTAGAGGACAAGTTTCCTGATGAATATTTATTTGCAATAACTACTAGGACCCCTTGGTATGCAGACATAGCTAACTATTTGGTTATAGGGAAACTATCTCCACATTTATTTCCTGGTGAAAGAAGAAAGATTATTCAGGAGAGTTCAAAATATTCATGGATTTATAACGAATTGTTTAAAACAGGGCCAAATCTTGTGATCAGAAGATGTGTTAGGGAAGATGAAATGCATGATATCCTCAAAGCATGTCATGATGAACCATGCGGCAGACACTTTGCAGACAAAAGGACAACCTATAAAATTCTCTCTTTGGGATATTATTGGCCATCCCTTTTCAAAGATGCAAAACAGTATGTCAAAAGGTGTGACAGCTGCCAAAGAGTAGGGAAACTTACCCTTTCAAATGAAATGCCATTACAGCCATAGGTACTCATCGAACCCTTTGAAAAATGGGCTTTAGACTTCATTGGACCTATTAACCCACCATCTAAACAAAAAAGTATATATTGGTATGTACTGATTATGTCACTAAATGGGTAGAAGCCAAAGCATTATTTTCTGCTACTGAGCATTCAGTTATTAGTTTTCTTTATGAGGATATTTTTACTCGCTTTGGTGTTCCAAGAGAAATTGTGATAGATTAGGGAAGCCAATTCACATCCAACATAGTGAAGAAGCTGATGGAAGAATACAAAGTCAAGCACAGGAAATCTACTCCTTACCATCCGCAAGCAAATGGTCAAGTGGAGCCTACAAACAAAGTTCTTGAAAGCATCATTACCAAAATTGTTCGTCTACACATAAGAGATTTGGCAGAAAGGCTTCCTGAAGCCTTATGGACCTACAGAAAAACATGGAGGAATACAACAGGACATTCTCCCTATGAACTTATTTATGGGAAAGAAGTCCTTCTCCTCATTGAGTTCCAAGTTAAAACTTTCAAGATGGCAGTTCAATTGGGAATGGATCTATCAGAAGCCCAAAAGCATAGAATGGAGCAGTTGAATGATCTAGATGAGATCAGACAGGAAGAAATCCTAAGAACTAATATAGTTCAAAATCAAAGAGCTAAGTGGCATGAAAAATACATCAAAGAGAAAAAGTTTCAAGAAGGAGACTGGGCATTGCTATTTGATTCCAAGTTTAAAGACTTCAAAGGTAAATTTCAGGCTCATTGGCTTGGGCCATATGAGATTGACAAAGTCTTTAGTAATGGAGTAGTAAGAAACAAAACCATTGATGAATTTCAAACTCCTCTTATTGTGAATGGTCACTGATTAAAGATCTATCATAAGCCACTCTCAAAGGAGGAATTTGTCAAAATCTTTCAGGATAATTCTGCAATAAAGCTGGTGAAGAAGAATCCTTCTTCTCCACCAGCCGAGTCCTTGACCTTTTTCTGTTTCTACAAAAAAAAAAAATGCATAAGCCTGAAAACCAATCACAGATTGGTAGTCTTATACAGAAAATATAGGGTGAAAATTAGAATCTTCTGACGCCCTATATTTTCCAAAAAACAATCTCTCTCTCTCATTCCACAATTTCATGTAACTTCCCTTCATTTCACTCCACTGCACTTCATTTCATTCCACTCCACCCATTTCATCTCATTTCATTCCTCCAATAAAATTCTTTTCATGACCAGTTTTCATTCACTGATTCCGCAGCTAGTTGTTGTTTCCGCAGCTAGCACCCTGACATTAAACATTGGCAGTCAAATGATAGTCAAAAATAATAAAAATCAAATGCAGGTATGACTGAGGACATATTATGAAGACATGAGGCACCTAAAAGCATCAACAAGGAGCAGCTGATCAAAGGTTAATGGACAAAAAGTGGCAAAAATTCCAAGATATGAGTAGAAATTTATTTCAAATAGCATTCAAAGCACATTTTTACATAGTTATGAAACCATAGCTCCACTATATGCAATGATTGGCACTGATATCCTCCATAACCGTTCCATGATAGATGATTCCTCCACGAACCATGCATTTATTTTTCAAATGGCCTCATGATCAGCCTTCGGATTTAACTCATGTTTGGCTGTACTTTGACACTCCACCTATAATCATGGGGACATGGTCGATTTGATCACGGCTCTTCTCCGCCGCACAAATTTCGCAACCATTTCATGAGCATGTTTACGTCTACTCCACAGCCATTCACTTTTAAACTCTGCTAGGTTCACTTTACTCCCCTACTATTCTATTGAAGTCATGGTTGTATTTCCACCTTGTTCACATAAGCCTCCGCTCCATTCTGTGAATTCACTCCCACTACCTGTTCTCTGTTTTCCATTTACAGTCACTGGTTTTTCTCCATAAACCCTGTTCATTCGCGCTAACCTAGCCGTCTCACCTCCGATAATCCCTTACTCACACAAACATATTTTAAGATAGAAGGAAAGAATGGGTCTGTTGTTGAGAGCATAACTGGAAGGGCCCAAGTTTATGGAGGGGTACCCGCAATTGAAAAACATACTGAAGAAGGAACGGTGGCTATGATTCATTCAAAAATTCAAGGGCTACAATAAGGAAATTACAAATACTTTTGCGAGGTCTTTTAATGGCCTGGAGGTGGAAGTTGGAGACCTCAAGTTTACAGTCTCCAAGGCATCTATAGCAGCCGCTACAGAACTCCCACAGGAGGGAGAACGCTGGTTAAAAAACAAGAGCTTTGACGAGAAGGCTTGGAGGGTTATCCTACGCAATCCAGGTATGGATGTAACTATTTTCAAATGAGGAATCCCTATCTATGCTTTAGAAGAGAAGTGGGCCAATCTATTGTTGATTATTCAAAAGTTCATTACATGCGAAGGACGTTTTGGGTCAATGTATATGTACCACACCTGGTTGCTGATGAATTTCTTAGAAAATAAAACCCTCAATTTTCCTTACTCTTTATTAAACAGCCTGAAAAAGATGTCTACAATTGTCCAAAAGAATTTGTAGGACATAGAACCCCACCTATACCATCACGCTCTTGTGATAATTTTAATAGAAAAACAATTGAAAGAGAAGAAGGACACCAGGGAACAATTTCTAGTTAGAAACTTCTTTCAAGATCCACCTGAGACACCAGAGAGCAGCTAAACAAGGAAGAGTAGAAGGAAGAAGATAAGTGTAAGAATTCAAGACACTCCTACCAATATCACCAAAGAAATTAATCAAGAAGAGAAGCTGTTTGAAAATAAGAAGGAAAGAACTGAGGATAGGAAGCAGAGAAAATTAAAGGGGAAGAGAAACATTGAGGCTGTCTATCAAACCCCATATCCTTCCTCAGAAGAGGACCACCAAATGCTATCTGAAAGACTAGTTTATCTTCAGGAACAATCAACTGTAGCAAAGAAGAAAGGAAAAGGAAAACAGAGTACGGAGAAAGAAGACACTAGCCCACAAAATTTAAGGAGGAGCTCCAGGCTTAAAGGGAAATTGAGGACAGTACAAACAAAAGGACCCCATTTCATTGATTTAGGAGGGGAAACACCAGAATAGCCTCCAACAATTCGTCCTGGCCATAGCCCGCACCATGCTCCTACTTCTCAGCTAGATTTTGACATGAGTCCCTCTCGGAAAAATTTTGAGATTAGTCCTTCTCAACAGGATTTTAGGGCCAGCCCAAGAAAGAATACACCTGAGATAGACCCGAATCAACAAGAGATGTATGATTATATAGAATCCTTGGATAAGACAGCCACAGGTCCAAGCACTTCATCTACCCAGCCTCACACAGCACAAGAAGTTCTAATCCAATCATTGAAACAAGAAGTTTTTGAACTGGAGGTCTTAAATAGACACATTAAAAATGAAAATGAAACATTGAGGGGACACAGCAGACTGGACAAGATCATTCACGACGACACCATGTTACATCTTGGGTTGTGGCAGAAAAAGAATAAGAAATTGAAGAAAAAGTGTAGGAGGTTGAGTAGAGCACTTATCAACCTCAAATTCAGATGCTTGATGAGGAAACCTAGGATGTTATCAGTACCAAGAAAGAGGAGAAGAGGGTTGGATGTGCTGGCAGAGGTCTCAGAGCACATGAACTAAAGGGAAGATGGATAAAGTTTTGGTTGCATGGGGACATGCAACACCTTCACAGTGGGGGTATGTTGAGCCTTGAACTTGCATCTCTCCTACACACTTTCCTAGACTTTTTCCATTCACCTAGACCTCCTAAGCTATCAAAATCATTGCACATTGATTCTAGAAGAGCATTGAAATGGTTTTCTAACTATGTTTTTGTGTTTGCTGTTTGAACTAGATTTTTGCTCATTAGCTGCGGAATCCTGTCACTTTTCGCAGTTGATTCAACTTTCCGTAGTCGTTTTTGTTAAACTCTAAGTTGCAGGTGTCATCAGGCAAAGCAAGACACATGGGCAAGTTGGAAATGACCTGGACATAGATCAGGCCCTATTGGTTTAGTTGGATTCATCAGGGAAAGCCGTGGTCAACGGTGGTCAAGCGGTGGTCAAACAAAAGAGTCCTACAGCAACAGGACTCCGTTTTCAAACATGTGAAGGATTTTCGTGGCTGTTCCTAGATCCCTGGGGACATACCGACAGCTGTAGACTGCCCCACAAAGCGAATCCAACAACCACCTTTGATAGATTTAATAATATTGGCAACCATTATGCTAAATCCATGGACGATGTCTTTTACGTGTCCTCTGTTAACGTAGTTTCACAGGAAAATAGTTATGAGTTTCTTGTTATAAATAATGTGTTTCCAAATGCATATAGTTAGTCTTTTTGCTTATGTAATTTTGCTGTTAAGAGTTGTTGTGCCGTGACACTAGTTCCATTGTGGTACAAGAGGATTTGTCTTCTATTTTGATATAAAAGAAAACTCTGTTTCTACATGATTGCGTGAGCGTAATTTTGGATTGATAGCCTATTGACCAAGGCCGTTCACAGGGCCTTTGCACGCTGAGGTTCTGTTTTCCTATTGCTGTACAATTTCATGTAGTGTTTCTTTATGTTTATTGCATATATGCCATCGTTATTCACTTGTGTATATTTCATTTGCTATGGTACTAACATTTCATTCCTATTCATGATTTTACATGCTTTGTGTATTGTTGTTAACGCTGATCAGTGTGTGTATGTTCCAGGTTAGAGTAGGCTCGAGCATGTTTATACATTCTTTTTGCAGTAACTAGTGACATGGAATTAGCCTTTCTGCTGACTCTGCTTTTCTTAGTATTTTAATTCCAATTCTGTTTTGTTGATTTCATTCTTTCTCACTTGTTTTGTTAGTTAGTCTAGCAATCAACTTGCTCATATCATTGACGGTGTCTCTGAAAGCCATAGCTTAGACTACCTGGTGAGGTATCGAAATATGAATGATGTAGTTTGATTTTAGTTTCACTTTTCTGCAATTAGATATCAGATTGCTCAAGTTATTGATGATTATCTCCGAAATCCATAGCTTAGACTAACTGGTGAGGGATCAGGCTATGATTGATGTGATTTGATTTTAGTTTTACTTTTCTGCAATTAGATATCAGATTGCTCAAGTTATTGATGATTATCTTTGAAAGCCATAGCTGATACTACCTGGCGAGGAATCAGAATATGATTGATGTGATTTGATTTTAGTTTTACTTTTCTGCAATTAGATATCAAATTGCTTAAGTTATTGATGATTATCTCCGAAAGCCATAGCTTAGACTACCTGGTGAGGAATCAAACTATGATTGATGTGATCTGATTTTAGTTTTACTTTTCTACAATTAGATATCAGATTTCTCATGTTATGGATGAATGTCTCTGAAAGCCATAGCTTAGACTACCTGGCAAGGAATCAGACTATGAATGATGTGATTTGATTTTACTTTTATTAGATTGCAATTTTTGATTTGCTTGAGTGCAGTAGCTTAATTCATTTTTCTATATTTAGACAGCAGCAAGGATAATGATTTCATGATCAATAGTTCTTTATTTGTTTGATTAGAATAATAGCACATTTTCATTCTTTTTCAAAGTATTGATTTCATCACTAATATGCTCTAAGACCCTCTGAAGTGTTAAGAGCTGGAAATCATTATAGAGGAAATAATTGCCTTAAAATCTACATCCATATTTACCTTCTAGGATTATTTCCATTCATATTAGGAGACAAACAAAGATAAAAACCCCTAAAAACAAAATAAAAATAAAAAATGACAAAAGTAAGAAATAAGTTATCTTGCACATATAGTGCGCCACACTTCATCAGCTTACGAATCCCGGATTGCTAATTACTGTAGCAATTTAGGACACACTAAATTGACCAAACAAGGAGTTGAACTAGTTGATTCTAATCCAAGTGTTAGAAGACTGTTTATTCAGATAGGCTAGTATCCACTATGTACCAGGTTAGGAGGCTCACATCAAGGTGTAGCCCTAGAGTTTTCTCAAACTTTCAATGCATAGGAAGCTACCATATTTGGTTTCAAATTGTAGGTTTCAGAACAGTCAATTTCAGAAGCTTTTAACCTTCCCCGGGAAGGAGAAAACTGGTTTAAGGGACAACTCATTACAGGAGGATATCTCAATAATTTTATTAGAGATGAATACAAAGATCCTAACTAGGCCAAAGGAATTCCCAGCAATTATCTTAAGAAGGAATGGGAAGAAACAATCAAACTGGTTAAGATTTTTCTCACTTGTGAGAGAAGGTATATAGTAGTATTTCTTTACCATATGAGGTTTCTTTTTCATTTTGTGGGTATGAGGACTCTTAATCTACCCTATTTCATATTGAAGAGCCTGACCAAAATGGCATCCAGAATTCAAACACACCAGGAAAGATCAGAATACAGGCTGTATCATCAGGGAATTATCAAGGTTCTGGTTGAAGAAGAACTAAAAAAGAGAAACCAAACTTGGGAACATTTCTTGTTTTACAGGGCAGGCCAACCTACACCAAAACCCCAAGAAACTACCAAATCTTCTTCAACACGAATTTAGACAGAAAGGACATCAACTACATCAGCTAAAGGAAGTTACAAAAGAAAGGCAAAGAAGGAAAGTGTAAGCATAGGTACCAAAAGCAGCAAAGAGAAGCCTTTAGCTGCTAAATCTGAAAAGAAAAAGGAGCAAGGTGAAAGATCTTCTGCCTAGAAAATAAAATGCATGAAAAATGGTTAAACCTTTCCCTAAGGTTTACACAAGAACTCGGAGAGAAAAACTTGCAGCTGAAGAGAAATCTAAAGCGCAGGTGCTTCCTGAAATTCTAGAAGCACATAAAGTGCAACAAGAAAACCAACCTATTGATTCCGATGAGGAATTTTTGAAAGAAGCAGGGTATAAAGTGACCAGTAAACACAAGAAAGAAGAAATAAAACTAGTTGATGGAGCTAGGAAGAGACATACTAGGGAAAGAAAAAAATATAGACTGAAATCAAAAGCCCTAAATAATCCTAGTTTACTGACTGAAGTAATAGTCATAGAAGAACAACATGTAGAGTTGCAGACTAAGGATCCTTCAATTGCAGAAATCAGAAGATCTTTGAGGAAGCAAAGAGGTAAAGATCTCATGGACCAGCCATCAGAACCTTCTAAAAGAAGAAAGTTCCAAAAAGAAGCAGAAAAGAAAGAGACTATCATCAAAGAAGAAACATCCAGAATCACAAGGTCAAAATCTACTGCGAGAAATAAAACAAACTTGGATAAGCTTGCAGAGGTCACAACTCACATGAAATGAAAGGGCAATTTTCCTTAAAAAATACGTTTTTGCATATTAAAGTAAAAGTTTTGAATGTGAAGATTAAAGCTTAGAATATCCAAGCATATACAGGTGTTTCGAAGTATTTTCTGTTAAAATTTTGAAGTGAAAATGTTATCCTACCGGAAATTCGGGAAGCATTTCCAGTTTTTCTCTATTACAGGTATTATCAGAATTTCTAGTAGCACCTGTTTTAACAGAAATATGCAGTTGTCAGCAGAAACCTCCCGGCCAGTTTTGGAAAGACAACAACCCATAACAATATGGATAAGGAATATGATGGATATGAGATAGTTATGAGGTTGTTGAAGGTTGTATTTAATGAAGCCATGTGGTCATTTATTAGTCAAGTCCATAAAGAGAAAAATCAGCAGCAAAAGGGGCATTCAGTCAGTTTTTCTAGCAGCAAAGTGTCATTTGTCCTCTTCTTCTCATCTACACCTATACTTTCTATTACAATTTGATGGGAGATGTTTTTAATATCTAAAAGACACCTATGTAACAAGGAAATAGTGGAACCACCAATTTAGGAGAGTTGGAATTGGTGCCTCTCTCTCTATATATATCTTTTGTAAATATCATTTTAGAGAGGTTGGTTCACCTGAAGACTTGCCTTAATAAAATATTTTTTTTGCACTTCATGCTGAAGGGTTTTGTGATTCAATTTATATCTAATGTGTGGTTTGTCTATTTCCTTGTTTCAATTTTCTGAATTATAAATTTGTAGTAGCTAGTATAGTATGAGTGAGAATCATTAAGAGGATTCGATGATGACTTATATACTATCCAGTCTTCTGTAAATTATAATATATGTTCAAGTAGAACTTGTTAGTGAAGGTTTCACAAAGGGTTTGTGGGATACTTTATACATGTTTTTACTTTCTAGTTGTTGTTTTCCTTGTCAAGCCTATTTTAATCTTTTAAATGATAAATTATAGCAGCTAGTATAGTATGCGTGAGAAATCATTAAGAGGATCTATTGATGACTTATCTACTATCCAATTTTCTGTAAATCATAATATCAGTTCAAGTATAAATTGTTATTGAAGGTTTCACAAAGGATTTGTGAAATACTTTATACATTTTCTTACTTTCTAACTATTACTTTCCTTGCCAAGAAACATATTTTGTTACAAGGTTGTTTATGTAGTTGAAGTGACTATCTTAAGATACTCAGTTTCTTAGGATATTTATTAGCTACCTATTCTCTTTCCTCGTCTCCCCTATATTACTCATGTAACCACACAATTTATGCTTGCCACAACTTTCCAAATGCATGAAAGTTAAAGAGGAACACAATATTTTCAAAACTCCTAACAATGTAAACTTTGAAACGGGAACTATAAACTCAAAATGGGAACTTTGGCCAAAAAACCCTGAAAAACATCAAAAACAGTGCTAAAAATGAAAAGTGTGTATACTGGAACGATGATTTTATTTTTTAGGGGTCAATTTTGAACATGTTTTAAAAATGGTAGTGACTACGAAATTTTCGTGCAAAATATAGCTTTAAAACAAAAGTGATGATACTAGAACAATAAAAAAATTTTAGAGTCAATTTTCAAACTTTTTAAAAAATGCTAGTAAAACCAAATTTTTATGTGGCAATCAAAGTTGTTTATGAGGAAAAAAACACATTAATGTTTTTGGTAGAATATCATTTTTCTTTCGTAAGTATAAATTCAACATGTTTTCAACCATAACATGCTAGATACAAAAGAAATTGAAAATATTTCAACTATAAAATTAAAAAACTATGACCTTATGAACAAATTACATCACTAAATGAATTCAAAAGTCATTATTTGTATATTGAATAAAACATACATTATATCTCTTATTCAAAAATGCATTGTAGATATTTTAAACAATAAAAATTATCATAATTAAGACATATAATCCAACAACATAAAAATGCCTCATAACTTCTCATTTAACACCATATGGAAATCATTAATTTTATTTCAAGATATGATGCATACATCAGTTATATAAATTGTCTTAAAAAATTATTCAAAATCACTCATATTTTCTTGCACACAATCAGAATTCACATCTTTAGATGAGTGACTAGATGCTAATGAAGATGTTCCATATTCTTCTCTTTCATCAACTAGTGCCCCATCTGAGTCCACATGCATGCCCAACATTTTAGGTTTCAAAATTCTTCTAGATCTACGACTGGTTTCAGCAGACTCCCATCTCAACATTGTTCCTTCTAGTAACAACCTTTTCAGAATCTCTATCGTCTTGAAGCGAAGAGTTCCTCTCTTTGTTAAATTGAAGTCATAAACACGTATGTCAACATCCTCCAATTTTAATATGTCTGTGCGACGACGATTTATATTTGTACCCTTTCTTTTTCTCTTTCCGCCATTTTTTTTGTCAACTACCATCTCTGGCTTATACACACCATTGAATGGGTTCGTATTTGTGGCATACCAATGTACTTCAACACTTGTAACCTTCTCATTTTTTGTAAAGACTTTTATAACTTTAGAAACCCAGCATGGATAACCATTGGGATCTCCATCTGCTAGCACTGCAATCATGCAACCCTCCTTAATATCCTGTATTGAACCCCTATAAAGGTCTTCCATGGCTTCACATTATTCATGAGATCTTCTGGAACCAATATACATCTCCCTTTCCTTTTCCTATGAAGAATTAATAATACCTTGAGATTGTTGTTGTTCAACTGTTAGCTCTACTACATGTTGCTGATTTTCGAATAGGAGGAATAAGCTTGGTCCTTAGTTTCTAATTCAGAGACAGTTTACACTGGTTATCCTCGCCCTTCTCCATTTTCCCCCACTTATTCCCTTCACCCTACTGCCTCTATTTTTACTCTAAGCCCTGCATAAACCCATATTTCTTTAGCACTGGGCACTGAGTTTAAACTGTCATATAGCCATAGTTACATAACCTTGCGCTAATCACAAGTCCCTGGCCCATGGCTTTCCCTGTCACGTCAGTCCTACTAAACATGTGTGTGTAACCTCTGTCGTCCGATTGTCTGCTGCACAATCCGACGGCATTCGCGCTTCCCGCTCCCATAACCTACACGCTCATTAACGCAGAGGGAAAACGGTTTCCTGCCCGTTACATTTGACACACATATCTCACCGACTCTCATCGCTTCCCCTGTGTGCAAACTTCGCCATCCCCCATAAGCGGTGCAGGGAATACTGCTTACCGCCCTCTCATGCATTCCCCGTTCATTAACATTTGCACATCTCTGCCACCCAATGGTTGTCGGATCTGCCCAATCACTATTCGACAGCCCACGTTACTCCATCCATGTTTTCTCTCGATACTCCCTATAAGTCGATCCCCGCCATCGATCGTTGCGATCCAACGGTTGTTGTTCACCCTCCACCCACTTGTACACTCGCCATGAAGTCTCCACCGCCTTTGACTGAGCTGTGCTTTCAAAGAACAATGGAAGCCATTTTCCAGTACCCTGTGCAATTATTCTTCAACAACCGAATTCAAGAGCATTATGGCCAAGAAGCAGGAAAGACGTGCCTAGAGCAGTTAAAGAATTTATCAGTCATGGAGCTTCTTCTGTACAACACTCCACCTATTCAGGAAGGACAACCGAACACCAGAGAATGTTAAATTCACTAACTGAAAGCAACAGATTGTATCAGAGACCCATATCAGATAGTTAATGTGGTTGGTGGTCCATTATGACCCTTCCACGCATAGGATAGAAGATATTTTTGTAATCAACCTCTATATATATCCAGAACACAAAATGTAATAGGGTTGATGGTTTTAGTTTTGATGTAAGATTCAACTTTTGGAGACTGTAACTACTGTGATACTTGCAGCGTTTGGTCTTCCTTTTCAGCTAATACAAGCTTCTTTTACTGTTAATTGCTCACTTTCCACTTCTTCTTTGTTCTAGGCTGTGCCTGTTATGAATTTATTCATATGCTCTTGATATTTATCATTAGAGGGGCTATCATCCCACCTTTGTGTTAGAATCTTGTATGTATTATTGAATGTGTTATGCAGGTTTCTTTTTACTTAATGCCAGAGAGCTATCATCCTGTCTGTGTATTAAGAAATAGATTTGCAGACCTCTTTACTGGTTGCAGCCGGCCATCACATGGCCTTGTGTATCTGCTGGTGTAGTCAATATTCTCCATGTTCACCTATTCCTTAAACTGTGAGTAGTTGGTGGTCTAAAGCCTTGTAGTCTGGGGGTGTTCACCCATGTCTAGAGTTAGGCATAGTAGAAGTGGTTATCTGGCTTGAATATGCATCATTCCTTCTATTCATCCATTTCCAACAATTTGTTGAGTTTGTAATGTTCCCGAGCATCTCTGATATACAACCTAGGAGAGTTTCTTGGGGTGATAACATTAGTTGGCACTGTTGCCGGGGAGAGGAGATTGAAGCTCAGCTTCCCTAGGAGATGACACAGTTCTATATTTTGATGATAGACAAGGTCTGGGCACAATTTTGGTTGTAATCATCTATCTGGAGACTCTACTGGAGGACCTACCTGGTGGCGACTCCACATTGTAGTTCCGGATTAGTTCATGAGGCATGTTCAGAGAAATCCTCAGAAATCACCAACTGACCAGTGCTTGACCCTGAGAAGACCGTTAAGCAGAAGAAAACATCACAGAAAGGAGAATCAGGATCAGGTAAGACTTAAAAGTCTTATGTGTCTCTGTTAGTGAAAGATCACCCTCAGAGATTCATATAAATCCTTGTTTATTCATTTCCCTTTCGGATCTCAGTCCAAAGAATGCATCCCATGTTGTCTACCATATTCCTCTGCCTCTGTTATCCACTTCATTGATTCATACCACTCAGCCTACCAGTATTCTTTCATATACCTCAGTCATGGAAGGTCAGCAAGCTCTTACAAAGATAGAAAGAATAGTTGCTACTAGGTATGGACCCTTAGTTTTTCCTATTCCTCTAAATGACATGCCTACAGGAGATTATCAGGAATACATGCCGAAGTTTATTGGTATAGAAGGAGTATCAGCTGAAGAACACCTCAAGTCCTTTTATAACTATGCTGATAGCCTGGATATCTATGAAGAGGATGTGTGGATGAGGGTTTTTGTCCAAAGCCTAGATGGGGATGCTAGAAAATGGTTCAATGAATTACCCCCTAGGTCCATTGCAGACATTGAGGCCCTAGATGATGTGTTTTTAAAGCACTGGGGGAATAAGGAAGTTATGCTTTATGATCATACTGAGTTTGGGAACTTTCAGAGGGATGGGCTCTCATCATCCTCAGATCATAAGATCGATGAAATGGTTAGAATGATTGAGCTATTGGCCTTTGAAATTTCCAAGCTAAGAGTTGAGCAACATTCAAAGGTGGAGCAGTTACAGATTCTGTAAAGAAGCAGAGATACAAACGAAGACAAAAGGGTGAAAACCCTTTTTCAAGATATAGTCATGGAAGAGGAGCTATTTAAAGAAGAATAGGAGGTCCATGGTTTGGTAGATAAGGGCAGTGCCCCTTTCTTAACTAGAGCTGCTTATGAAGAAGCATTATCCAGAGGCACTGCTTGCAGTTTGTTGTACCTGCAGAACAACAAACTTATCAGCAGAGGTAGCTAGCATCAGATCCTACCATCCTCCAAGAATCTGAGCCCGAAGCTAGCCCATCTTCCATTGACTATGCAGATCTGCAAATTCAGCAGCCTGTTGTTATCCTTGGCCTAGTGAACAATAAGGGAGAAGAAAGCTCCCCACCATCTTTTTCTTCTCTGTCTGTTCAAATGACAATCCCTCAAAGTTGCCCCTTGAACACTGAGGCAGGCCATGATTCAAATATCAAGGCTGATATTGATCATCTCAGTCTTGATATTCTGATGCCTTCCCAGTTGGCCCCCACACAGCTTGAAAGGGCATCTTGCCAGAAGACAAAGGAAGAGGGGGCATAGTCTTGGGGCTCCTCTTTGGATGTAGACCGTTCTAAAGAAGATGAAGGAGTAGATGATGTCTCTGTGCCCTCCCCACATAAGCGCTATGGTACATCTTTCATATTAATTGTGTAGGCCACAGATGACAAAGTTAAGTACAAAGAAACCATGATTATTCAGCAGGTGTACGAAGGCTCCCATGAAGAACAGCCAAGGATGAGAACACACAGAAGGGGAATAAAATTTGATCCATATCTACCTATTAAAGTCAAATGTCTTAGGCTTTTTGAGGTAGATGATCAAATAAATCCAATTTTGTAGATCTATGATGAAGGGGTCGAGAGATAGAGAAACAGTTTTTGATGGCCCTGTCAATGGGTGGTTTTTGAAAATTTATGTTGTTTAAGGCCTCGTGGCCTTAAAGTTGTAATTTTTTTCTTTGTTTTATTAGTTTAGTGTAGGCAAAGTAGACTCCATGCCTAATGGAACACTAGAAATTTTGCTAATTTGTTTTTCACCAGGAAGGCAATGGTCTACAAGTTCTTGAGACCTCACAGGGAGGATCTCATCCCCAGAAGGAGCCAATGTTAGCTTTGCTACATGTTGCTGATTTTCAAAGAGGAGGAATAAGCTCGGTCCTTGGTTTCTGATTCAGAGATGGTTTACACTGGTTATCCTCACCCTTCTCCATTTCACCCACTTATTCCCTTCACCCCGCTGCCTCTGTTTTTCCTCTACGCCTTGCATAAACCCATATTTCTTTAGCCCCGGGCGCCGAGTTTAAACTATCATATAGCCAAAATTACATAACTGTGCGCTAATCACAAGTCCCTGGCCCGTTGCTTTCCCTGTCACGTCAGTCCCACTAAACATGTGTGTGTAACCTCCACCGTTTGATCATCTGCCGCACAATCCGACGACATTCGCGCTTCCCGCTCCTGTAACCTGCACGCTTGTTAACACGTGGGGAAAGCAGTTTCTTGCCCGTTACATTCGACACACATAACTCACCGACTTGGATCGCTTCCCCTATGTACTAACTCCGCCATCCCTAGTAAGCGGTGTGGGGAATACTGCTTACCACCCTCTCATGCATTCCCCGTTCATTAACATTCGCACATCTCTGCTGTCCGATGGTCATCTGATCTGCCCGACCACAATCTGACGGCCCACGTTACTCCATCCACATTTTCTCCTGATACCCCCTGTAAGTCGATCCTCACCATCGATCGTTGCGATCCAACAGTTGTTGTTCACCCTCCGCCCACTCATACACCTGCCATGAAGTCTCTGCCACCTTTGACTGAGCCGTGCTTTCAAAGGACAATGGCAGCCATTTGCTAGTACCCTGTGCAGTTATTCTTCAACGACCGAATTCAAGAGCATTATGGCCAAGAAGCAGGAAGGATGTGCCTCAAGTAGTTAAAGCATTTATCAGTCATGGAGCTTCTTCTGTACAACACTCCACCTATTCAAGAAGGACAACCGAACACCAGAGAATGTCAAATTCACTTATTGAAAGCAGCAGATTGTATCAGAGACCCATATCAGATAGTTAATGTGGTTGGCGGTCCATTATGACCCTTCCACGCATAGGATAACATATATTTTTGTAATCAACCTCTATATATATCTAGAACACAGAATGTAATAGGGTTGATGGTTTTGGTTTTGATGTAAGGTTCAACTTCTGGAGACTGTAACTACTGTGATACTTGTAGTGTCTGGTCTTCATTTTCAGCTAATACAAGCTTCTTTTGCTATTAATTGCTCACTTTCCACTGCTTCTTTGTTCTACGTTGTGCCTGATATGCATTTATTCATGTGATCTTGATATTTAGCATTAGAGGGGCTGTGATCCCACCTCTGTGTTAGAGTCTTGTATGTATTATTGAATGTGTTATGTAGGTTTCTTTTTACTTAATGCCAGAGAGCTGTCATCCTGTCTGTGTATTAAGAAATAGATTTGTAGACCTCTTTATTGGTTGTAGCTAGCCATCACATGGTCTTGTGTATCTGCTGGTGTGGTCAGTATTCTCCATGTTCACCTATTCCTTAAACTGTGAGTAGTTGGTGGTCTAAAGCCTTGTAGTCTGGGGGTGTTCACCCATGTCTGGAGTTAAGCATAGTAGAAGTGGTTATCTGGCTTGAATATGCATCATTCCTTCCATTCATCCATTTCCAAAAATTTGTTGAGTTTGTAAAGTTCCCAAGCATCTCTGATATACAACCTAGGAGAGTTTCTTGGGGTGATAACATCAACAATGTTTATTTCCTCGTGTTCATTCGACACATTTTGTGGCCAAATAAATGGATTTTTCAAAGATATGTCTTCATTTGTTGTTGTTGAAATGATATCACTTTGATTATTGAAAAATGACTCCCACCAAACTGAATCAGTAATGTCAAAGTACTCATATGTATATCTAATACATTTCTTATTTTCTTCCAGGCAATTAGAATAATTTATATCTCTATTTTGTCTGCATGCATTTTGAACTTCACCAACTGATTGTAATAACAATATTTTTTATTCAAATATTGGATGATCTGGAATGAACTTCAAAAATTGCAAACCTGATGATGGTGCCCATTCTGCAGTAGCTGAATACTTCTTGCCCCATATTAGTGTTTTCCCATCAATTTTTTTGATACGAAATTGGTGTTGGAAGCTAATGTCATTAAGTTGTTCAATGCATTTCCCCTCACCATATGATCCCAGAATAAACCTTTGCATGTCAACAGATTCTTCCAACACATCAAAAGTAGGCTCTGGCATGTATGATTTCTTAATACATTCAATTAGTGATGGGAAGCTCCCAACTTCCTTCCTCCTCAATGTGACTAAAAAACGACTAAACATTTGATCAATATGGTCATGAGTGTGCCCAACAAGAAGGAAACCAACCCTTACCTTTTGAAAAATTCTCAATTCAACAAGCATGTTTAGATATCCAAAAACAACCTGATTTTTGTTTTCACGGCAAGTGTTGTCTCATTGTAGATACAAAACTTCAGGAAGATTACCAGACAAATGAGAAATCACATCATGAATTATGGTTATGGTCATATTTGCATCATTATGAATATTTGGAGCTGTGAAGTACACCCTTGGAAAAATTTTCTCATTGAAGACCATACAACCGACCAAGTGAAACTAAATAAAATTTTCCTCTTGTAAATTTTTGGGTGTGCGAACAAAATGTGGTAAAAGTGTTTTCTTCTGGTCCATAC
>APFE030952913.1:186589-263056 GCA_000404065.3 Pinus taeda | reverse complement strand
TTGAATATGGATTTTTTTAAGGGAACTCGGAAGTATGTTATATTTAAGTTAATTATGAAATAAAATTAGGAATTTTATGTTATGATTGTATATTTAATAATATTTTTGTTTTTTTAGAGGTAATTGTTAATTTTAGATTCCGTGGAGAGAGATAGAGAGTGATATTGGAAAGAAATCTAAAATTTATGAGGAGATAAATATTAACTATTGGTTTATCATATGGACACATTACTTATTTTAAAATTAAATTTACATTTTCATTAATTATAACGATTTTCTAAATAAAACCCGAACAATTACAATTGATAGAATCTATATAATATGGCATTAATGTAATCTATATAACATGACATTAATGTAATCTATATAATATAGCTTTAATGTGGCATTGACTCTTTTATGTAGATTAATGGGTGGTTATTAATTGACATGTGTATTAATTTTATATGTTTATCATGAAGGAATGTAATAAAGAAAATTTGTATCTAGAAGATATATAATAAATGATGCATAGTTTTTTTAAATCTTCAAAACAATCCATCCACTTGTTTTCCTTCACCAAATTTGTCTTCAAAAACCATACATCCACTTGTTTTCATAGTTTTGTCTTTGTATTAAGGTGAAATGCAGTGTCGGAATAATTTTTTCACTAAAACTGACAAATGAATTATGTGATTGACTAGATAGCTCCATATTTGAGTAATTTTAATGAAATATAGATCCATCATTAACCATCCATCCACTTGTTTTCCTTCACCAAATTTGTCTTCAAAAACCATCCATCCACTTGTTTTCATAGTTGTATCTTTGTATTAGGGTGAAATGCAGTGTTGGAATAATTTTTTCACTAAAACTGACAAATGAATTATGTGATTGGCTAGATAGCTCCATATTTGAGAAATTTTAATGAGATATAGAGCCACATCATGATATCAACAATCTCAATAGATATTTCCTCGAGAATTAGGAAATAAGAATCCATATAAATTGTTAAACCAAGCCATACTAATATCACTGAGCAAAACACTCTTGATCATGGTTGTCCTGAGATCATGGAATGAAAAAACCCTAGGCTCTGCGCTCTGCTCTCTGCAGCAAATGCACATATCTGCGCCCCCTGTACCTACTAGAACGCTTCCCTTCTCTGCGTCGCCAGCAGTCCATTCTTCGTGCAACTGGTAATCCATTCGTCATGGCCTCCCTTGTGGGAGGGGCAGGACCTTTCCCCCCCCTCCTCCAGATTCCCGTTCATCTGACATTTTTACATCCTCTGCACCCCTGTTTCCTCCAGGCGACTCCTCTGGACAAGATCAGAGCTCAGTTCAGACTGACACAGCAGTTGAGAATACAGTAACACGTGAAAAGGAGGTAAATGAACCGGGGGTGAATCCAGAACATCCGGCGTCACAATCAAAGGCGACTTCGGCTACCTACATTCCAAAAGCCACAGAACGAATCAAAGTTGAGCTCCCCAGTCATCGAATCAATGGAGAAATACAATACATGAAGTACCACGCACTCATTGGAAAATTTATTGGCTTTTGGCCAACTGAAAAAGCCCTACATGGGTGGATAGCCTCCAAATGGAAGCCCAAAGGACAAGTCTCCTTGCTACTAGGCCCCAAAGGCTTCTTCACTACAATATTTTACTTCTTGGAGGACAAATCCCGCATATTTGAGGGAGGTCCGTACTTCTTCAACTCCTCAGGTCTTTTCCTTCGTGACTGGAAACCCAGGTTCAATCCAGATACAGAGGATCTCAATCATGCTCCAGTCCGGATACGCATGTACTCCTTACCTGCAGAGTACTGGAAAGAAGAAACATTAAAGGACATTGGCAATAGCATCGACGCCTTCATCAAAGTTGCAGAGGAAACCAAAAATCGAAGATACACTTCCTATGCCAGGATCTGCGTCCAGATGCATCTTACAAAAGCCCTTGCAGACTCGGTAAGTCTCTTCCATGATGATTTTGAGTGGATTCAACCATTAGACTATGAGCACATCCCTTTTCGATGCTGCAAATGCCATGAACATGGCCATCTTTTTAGGGATTGTCCCCTGAACATTCAGATCAAATCTCCTGCTAAAGAGGCTAACAAAGACTCTGAAGGCTTCACCAAGGTGCCCAATTGCCGTAGGCACGCCAAAAAACATTTTGCTGCACCCTCCAGTCCCAAAAAGGCTGAAACCCAAAACAGATTTCAAAGTATTACCCATCAAGATCCCTCAGATAAGCATCCAAATGACTCTTTGGCTTCCCCATCTCGCCCATCTTCCTCCCAGCATCTCAAATCTACCCTGGCTCCATCTTCCTCCACGCCCTCCAGCTTCCCTCTCTCCTTGGAATCGAAAATGCCAGCTTCAGAAGCTGACATGCAACCTTTAGCAATGGAACTTGATGCAACTTTAGCACTCAGTTTACAAGATGGGGTCCCAGAGGATCACTAGAACATCCCTATAGCAATGGAGGAAGACCCAGAGACTGTGAGTCTGGAAGGACTAGATATTCTCAAACTCGAAACAGCATGTAAGCAGAAAGAGTACAACTCAATACCTCCATGGGAAATAGATCGATTGGAAGGTGTTCTCATCAAATCTCAACATAATAAATGTCTAGGCATACAAGCAGGAAGTCCATGGGATGGAAAGAAAATCCTAAAAGAAACAAAGAAAAGAGGGCGCAAAACCGATCTGCAAAGAACCATCATTATAGGAGAAATCTTAATGGAATCAGGGAGATTCCCAAAGCTGACGAAGTTCTACAAGCCCCAACCCCACTGTTCCTCATGAAGCTCATCTCCTGGAACATGTGTGGGCTCAATAGCCCCTCAAAACACAGAATGTTAAAAAACATGATTCAGTTAGAGAAACCAACCATCATTTTTCTACAAGAAACAAAAAGTAATAATGCGTCCCTCGAAAGGATCCTCAACAAAGCATGGATCGGCAGTTGCTCAGTCTCAGTGGATGCAGTAGGGGCCTCCGGTGGACTAGCTATAGTCTGGAATCCGGAGATCCTTATGCTTCAAGATTTTTATGCCACACATTGTTTCATCCAAGCTTCATTTCATCTCATAGGGACGGATCTGCACGGTCTTCTCACCAACACCTACTTCCCGCAAGATTTACATCAAAAATTAGAAGTGTTGGATGCACTAACAGCTCTTAACTCTAACAGACAGTATCCTCTATGGATCAGCGGGGGAGATTTCAACATCATCACGAATCTAGGGGAAAAAAAGGGAGGACGCATGAAGTTAGAAGATGACAGCACAGGATTCAAAGAATTCATTCAAAGCAATCAGCTCATAGACATTCAAACCTCAAATGGCACGTACACCTGGACAAACAAACGTAGGGGAACACAAAATATTGCTTCTAGGTTAGATCGTTTTCTTATTTCAGACAACGCCATACATTTGGGAGGGGATTTTCACGCCTCCATTCTACCTCAAGGCGGCTCTGATCACTGGCCCATAATGCTTCAATGGACACGTCCAGGTAAACATTGCAATCATCCATTTCGCTTTGAGGCCTTCTGGTTCACTCATCCTGACTTCAAAGAAATGGTTCGAACTGCGTGGAAATCCTTCACCCCCCCAGCAGGTGCAAATATGTTCCAATTTCAACAGAAACTCAGACACCTCAAGCAGGTGCTCAAAGCCTGGAATAAAACCCAATTTGGCAACATTCTAGAAACCAGGAAAACATTGGAGCAGAATATGTGTTCTCTACAGCAAACCATTATCCTAGAGGGAAGAACAGAAGAACTGGCAGACAAGGAGAAATCCCTCTGGACAGACATAGAAGCTCGAAGGCTACAAGAGGAAATCCTTTAGCGCCAAAAATCTAGAATAAGGTGGCTAAAAGAAGGGGAAAAGAACACAAAATTTTTTCATCGATCCACCATTCAACGACGAATGCACAAAAATATAGCCTTCATTAATAACGGTCAAGGGGAGAGACTAGAAAAGCATGAAGATATTGAAAAGGAATTCAAAGAATACTTCCAGGAAGCGCTCAAAGAACAAACAGGAAGTAGATCATCAGCCATAAGATCTATCACGCAGCACATTCCCAAAATAATCACGGAAGATCATAATCAAAATCTATTACAACAAGTCTCTATGCAGGAAGTAGAAGAGGCCATGGCTCAGCTAAAGGATGGTAGGGCTCCTGGACCTGATGGCTTCACCTCCAATTTCTTTCATGAATTCTAGGAATTGATCAGCACCGAAGTATGGGAATTAGTGGAAGAATCTCGATCTATGCATTGGCTCCTACCTTCCCTTAATTCTACTTTAATTGCTCTGGTACCCAAAGGGGAGGAATCAAACACGCCAGATAAATACAGGCCGATTGCCCTCTGTAATGTCATCTACAAACTCATATCCAAAGTAGTGGCAAATAGGCTCAAACCTCTTCTACCTCTTCTCATCCTTCCGGAACAGACAGGATATGTTGAAGGGCGTCAAATAATGGATGGCATTATTCTTTCAAACAAGGTGATCCACTCTTTAAAAATTCTAAAAAAACCAGGTATGATTCTGAAGCTTGATCTTTCCAAAGCTTTCAACAAACTCAGTTGGGAATATATTCATCAAATGTTGTTAGCCTTCGGCTTCAATGCCACCTGGACCCGATGGATAATGAATCTCATTACCTCTCCCTGCTTCTCGGTTCTCCTCAATGGCTCTCCGTCTGTGCCTTTCTGCCCCTCAAGAGGCATTCGTCAAGGGGATCCCCTATCCCCATTCATTTTTGTTCTCATGGCAGAAGGACTCAGCCGCCTCCTTCACCATGCTGTTTCTTCTCAAGCGATCAAAGGCATAGCGCTCCATGGACTCCATCCCTTATCCCATCAACAGTTTGTTAACGACACAATTCTCTTTGGTCATCCCTCTTCCCTAGAGGCCAAAACCTTCAAAACCCTGCTCTCTCTTTTCTCTGAAGCCTCTGGAACCTCGATCAATGCTACCAAATCCCAGCTATTCTTCTTCAATACCCCTGTCTCCACTCAAAAAAACATTGCCCGTATCCTAGGATTCTCCATTACTGTGCTTCCCTCCAAATATTTGGGCACTCCTCTTATGGTCTCTGCCCTTAAGCATGCGTCTTGGCATACGATGTTGGATAAATTGGAAGCCAAACTTTCCTCATGGACATTTCGATCGCTCAACATAGCTAGTCGACTCATTTTGATCAAATCCGTCTTACAAGCTATGCCTCTGTATCTCTTCTCTATATTGGCGGCTCCCAAATGGGTTCTTAAGGCGATTCGTAACCTTCAAAGGAGTTTTCTATGGGGCTCCACGGGGCTCAAAAGGAAATGGGCCCTTGTTAAATGGACAGAAGTCTGCCAGCCGAAATCCAATGGTGGACTAGGACTACGGGATCCTCTACAAAGCAATAGCACTATGGGAGCAAGGATATGGTGGAATTGGTTAGTGAAGCCACACATTCCCTGGGCGAAGCTGTGGCAAGCCAAATATGCACCAGGCAGTCAATGGGATGAACTCATTAGAATCAGTCCTAGTATCTCAGGCTCCATGATTTGGAATGCTGCCAAAATTCACAACGCCTTCATCCAAGAGAACAGCTTTTGGGAAATTCACTTGGGGAACTCGGCACGGTTTTGGGAGGATTCATGGCAGCAGTTACCAAAACTGGCCTCGATCTTTCATAAACCTATCTGGCAGAATTATATGCAGCATGCCAATCTCACTAATGTCTCTCAATTCTGGCAGCAGCATCCGCTTCAAGACTTCCAACAATGGAAACATGCAAGCTCCTGGCAGACTGATTAGCATGGAGAGACATATACAGAAATCGAACAGGAGCTAAGTCATAGGAAAATCAAGCATTCAAATCAGCAGGACAAACTGAGGTGGGGATACACTACAAAAGGTACCTTCACCACCAAGGAAGCTTACATATTACGCTATGCTCATGGCAATACAACTGCGGATCAGCTCTGGGATCACATCTGGCAGTCCAGACTCTGGCCCAAGGTATCTACCTTTCTCTGGCTCTTAAGTAAGAGACGCATCTTAACTTGGGATAATCTACAAAGAAGGGGCTTCATAGGTCCCTCAAGATGTCCCAACTGCACTCTTCACTCGGAAACCATCCTGCATCTCATGGAGACTTGTCCTCTCGCTACTCAGCTCTGGGAGAAAGTCGACCAATGTAATAGAAAAGCAGGAGTTCGGCAGGGGGACATAGCAATCACTCTAAGAACTTGGCCCAAGCACCCTTATCATAGCCCCATTCTGAATTCTATATGGAACCTCATTCCAGGGTTTCTTTACTAGATTTTATGGAAGGAACGGAACAACAAAGTCTTCAACAATAGTAGACGACCTGTAGAAATTCTCTGGCTCCTCTTAAAGCAAAATCTCCAAGAAACTCTGGCGCTTCGATCTTGGCTAGAAACTGACTGGTCGGACTCTCCTCAAGAGTAGCTCATCCTGAACTCCTGGAACCTTAACTTATCCTACGCACCCAATGACAATTCCCGTCCCACTACCAAGTCTGTCTCCCCCTTACATTGGTCCCCCCCGCCATCTCCTCTTTTAAATTGAACTTTGATGGAGCAGCTAAAGGAAATCCTGGGCTGGCAGGCTATGGAGGAGTAATCAGAAATGACAGAGGAGTAGCTCAGCATATATACTATGGTTCAATTGGTAAAGACACCAAAAATGTTGCGGAATTGGAAGGATTGTGGAAAGGGATATGCATTGCCGATCAACATAATTTCTACCCGCTAGAAGTAGAGGGAGACTCCTTGATCCTCATCAATGCGGCTACTAGAATTCAAGCAGGCACCTCAGCAGCCAAAATAGCTTCCAGTTGGAGATTGCTTAGCAGGCTCGAAACTCTGGAGGAAAGACTCCGGCAACCCCACAACATCATTTTCAAGCATGTAAGGCATACAGCCAACAAGGCCAACCAAGGGGTTGACCTGCAACTCCCTCCTTACTCAGGCAATCTCAATGACTCAGTGGATATACAACTCCAACAGGAATGCCATTCTCTGGTGCTTCAGGATTATCAGTCCCCAGCTGCGAGTGATTATTAATGGAGGCAGTACAGTGGCGGCATTCCCACTGGGAAAGTGGCAGCCCAGACCTGCCACATGTAAGGATAAACGGCGGGCCTGCCACCCTCGTCATGTTAAATTGAATGTGGCTCTTAATACACCCCTGCAACTCGCCGCCTGCAACATTATGGATCTCCCGCGATTCGTCTCTCCGGTGTTTGGATTGCAAACCGTCTACTGTGGTGTGATTATCGCTTGGGGCGCCACTCTGTGGTATTATAAGAGCCAGCCTCCACTGGCTATGTATTATTTGATGTCTCGGCTTTGGCTGCATTGTTTTCTTTGGTCGTTGCTAGTTCTCGGGTCTTGGCAGTGGTCTCAAAGGATTAGGCCTCGGCCCTCTGCACAGAAGGCCTCGTTCTTTTCCTTTGGGAGCAGTATCCTCCAGCACAAGGTCACCAGCTCTGGCTCTCCCATCTATAATCATCAATTTCTAAGTGTTATCCCCGCACCCCTCATTGCTTCTGTTGACATCCCTTGTTGGCTCTCTGTGCCAGTTCTCACCTCGCCCCTCTGTGCCTCAAAAGCCTCGCCTCTGTAGCCCTCTGTGCCCCTGTTAGACAGTAAGCCTCTGCTCACAGTCCCTCAGCTCTCTATGCCTCTTGTCTCACGAAGATTCCGCTCACTGTGCATTCCCTGCTCCAGTGTCATCCCTCACGCAATCGCAGAATGCCGTGGGAACGGCTCCGCCTCATTAGCAGAAGGGGCGGGTCTCTGGGAGGCTCCAGAGGGAGGGCTATCCATCAGCGCTCCTCTCACACCACGGAATCCTCCTCCGAAGAAATTGACTCTCATGGTGCAAGGCGAGGTCGGGGAAGAGGCAGAGGACGAGCTCGTGCAGCGGCATGTTCGCACAGCTCTCATCCCTCAACCCGCTTTCGCTTCCCCTGTTCCCTGGACAACTCTACCTACTTTGTGTCTGTTAAGATTGAAAAGTGTGATAACGCAGCTCCTTCAGAAGCCTCTGTGGAGCATAGGCAACATTCTCCTATTCACTGTCAAAGAATTTAGCCTGCGGAGGCCCCTGGTGCGGTTGCGGGTCCAAGCAAGCCAGCTAAAGACGACGCTCCATATACAGACTCGAGCGCGTCAAACCAATATGGATGCAGGATCGTTGAGGAGCAACCTTCTACCTCCGTGGACGTATGAGCTAGCCTCCACGTCGTTTTGGTCCAGCCATGGCCCCAGGTGGTCGCCTCTGTTTCTCTATGATGTATGTTCGGCGATTTCAGTTCACCGCCTTCTTTGTTTGACAGTTTTTGATAAGCTCATGATATGGCTTAGCTCTGTTCAAGTCGGAATCGGTTTTCAATTACGACTATGTTTGCTTCTCTTTCTCTGTTTGTATAACTCTCTGGGTAAATTTTGGGACAGTTGGTATTGGTCTGTGTCAAATTGTCTGTCTTTTAGTTATCAAGAGTTTGTTGGACAAGTCAGATTCCAAGGGAAGTTTCACCCTCCAGTGTAAAAGTCCTGCTAAATCCATATCTCAGTATGGAGAGTTTTTGAGGACAGCCTCGATGTAATCTTTTTTTAATCTTTTTGTATAATAATAGGAGTAGACCAATTTACAAAAAAAAGATATCACTGAGCAAAGTTTTGTGAAGTAAAAAATAAAAATAGAAAATTGCATGCACATACAGTTTCAACAATGTTGAGTGGAGCCACTAAGTAAATAAAGAAAAAGTAGAAATTGTACACATATACAACAACAACACTAGTGGGTGGAGTTCTCACTCAACTTTTAGCAAAACCCACTCTATGTTCATGTTTCCTGTTAATAACAAATTCCAAGTGAGCACTTTATTATAATAATATGTAATTTATTAAATAACTTGTTGTTCATTCTTTAAATTTGTATTCTCTTTTATTATGAGATATTGACAATTTGTATTCTCTTTTATTATGAGATATTGTCAATTTCTCACTACAATGTCTTATCACCAAATATTAAAGTGTGATGTTGATAGTGATATATGAATGATCTAATAAATAGGACAAGCAGTGGCAAAGATGATATCAGTATCACATGCGGGTGACATACAATGAATTTATGGAAATTATGAAGAACAGTGGTGAGAGGACGCGCCACTTGGCTGATGGTGCCTCTCCCCATACCACTCTGAGCCACTCTCTTGACACACCGCAGGTGACATTTAATGCAGGCTCGAATCCAGAAAGAGCTATTAACTGCTTGGACATGGATTCCCCTCAGCTCATTGTCTCTCCTTCCCCTTTGCTCCACTACAACTGCCCGCTCCAAGCTTCTAAACCCAACTCCCGCATAGTAACTAGGCATCATTGTTGGTTAGTCTGCTGCGTTGATTTTGGAAATGGGCATCACCATTCCCATTCTAGTTTCTGCTATCTAACCATTGCCCAGCCGGACCCTGCTCCCCCTCACAATCCCTCTGTCAGCACTTCCTTTGTCATCGCTCCCTCTGTCATAGCTCCCTCTGATCACTCAGCTAGAAATTCCAACATGGTGCAACATCACATGCGAAGTCGAAGAGGAGGAACTAGGGGAGGCAGTTCCCACCCTCAGACTGATCCGCACCCTAAGTCTGCAGCCTCCTCTCCCTCCCCTGAACTGCATCATCCCCAAAGATATCGTTTAGGTAGATATCCTAATACTCGAAGTGGATGGGGTCTTGCTTGGTCTTCAGGTGAAAATCATGGTGATTTGGCAGTTCACTCAGCTAGTTTTCCTTTTCCCCTTCATCCTAATCCCCACTCAACCCAATTTAGATTTTGTAGCACCCTGAACAGGCCAATAATTACCACTACAATATCCATCCTTTTCGCAGAAGACATGAGCAGCCTACTTCTAAGGTGGAAAATTCTGACTTGTGACAAGAGGAAGCTCCCAGACGTGGTAATGGCAGAGACACAGGAAAGAACTTGCTAGACGAAGGTAATTTTGCTCTGCATGGCAAGAATATTAGTGGCAGTCAGCATGCTGAGGGTGGTATCTCTACAACCACACGCTCCCCAGGTGGAATTAGTTATGACGGGTTAGCTCTGCAGGTGGCAATTGGCAGACATGGCGATGTCCATCCTGTGGTTAAGCCACATGGCAGTGGAGGTGGGCCACACGGAACTGTGTCGATGGAGGAGGTGGATGACTGGGCGTGCCCAATTGTTGAGGAACCGATCCCAGACGAATTCAAATAATATGACGTGGCTGCTAGGTGTATTTTGTCTGGTCTTTTTATTATGTTAGTTCTGTTGGAATCTGGTCTTTTGTCTGGATCTTTTTTCATGGTAAAACTTCACTGGTTTTTTTGTTGTTTCCAGTCTCAAGGACCGATACCCTTTCTGGTTTTTTTGTTTCTATGGACTAGTTTCCCCAATGTTGGGGTAGTCCAGATATATTCTTAAACAATATGTTAAACTCTGCAAAGGCTTAGTCCTCTCTGTACATTTTTGTTATATATCAATAGATTAACTTAACTTAGAAAAAAAATATGATGATATCAGTATCCATATCGAGATGATCACCATTGATTTTAAAGACCCTATATAAATTTGATAACTCTTTTATGTGTATGAATACAATATTAAAAGCATATTAGTTTACTAATCAAATTATTTAGCGTTAGTTTCTCACTTTAGTTATTGGTAATTTTATTCTCTAGTAAATATCTTGTTATAAATTAATTAATTACATATCTACTTAAGAAAATTATTGTTGAAGATCTCGCGCAATTTTGATCACTGCAGGAAAGAGGTCACAGTTAGGGTTTTCAGTTGTTTGATGGGGGGGGTGAATGCAGGGGTTTCAGTAAGTCATAATGGTACAAGTCTTTCCAAAGCGGCAATTTTAGTGTCGTAAATGGTCCAGACTCCCGAGAAGGGTGTATCAGAAGTGGGTAGAACTATCTGCAGAGGAGGTTTCAATGAAGAAGTTGTCAGAAATTATGTGAGGATATTTTCATTATGGAGATTGATGTTGTTGATTACTCATAAGACCCATATGAGGGTTGTCTAATCTGGGTGGTTCCTCCACCTCAGCTTTCCATGTCAGTATCTCATGTCACAATTAGCACCCTGGAGACAAGAGCTATTCTTTCTTTCTCTGACACAAGGTTTCTCTTGCTATTTTGCATTATTCTGGGAATGGAGGCGATGCAAAGTCCAAACCACAAAATGTTAGGATTTTCAGGAGCTATGTCAGAAGGTAGTGGATGGTCTCCATCCCTGGGTCTAGATATCAGTTCGGCTAGGATATCGCTCAAGGCTCTAAGATTTGTGGAGGGATATTTTTATCAATCAAGTATCGGAGGGATCTCGGAAGGTGAGGAATTCACCACAACCGATCCTTACTTATTTTCCGATCCTCTGCAATCTTTTGGAGATGTGAATCTAGGGTTCCACCCGCAGGAGATTGGGAGTTCGGGTTCAGGTGATGGATATTTCCTATGCCATATAGATGTCGAGGCCCATGCTGGAACATAGGGTAAAATCCTTCAACCTTGCAAAACCCCTATTAAGATTGACAATAATGGGGTTCAAAAGCTATAGACCAACGAAAATTCGGTCAAGGGATTGATAAAGAAAAAAGAACAAAAATACCAAAAGCACCAAAGTAAAGGAAAGGGATAGAAAGCCCCCCCAGAGACATCCTAAAATTTGATGAAATCATGGGTACAATTGAAAAGGTGTTGGTGGGAATGGTTAGGGGTCAAATATACACTGTGGTTTGTCTAAAATAGTGGGTTTAGGAAAATTGGAGTAAGGATCTGAAGACATTGTCAGAGATACGTGGGTTATCGTGAGGATGGTTCACCTTCAATTTGACAAGTTGGAGCAAATCTATTGGGTAATTTCTAGTCATTTTCATATTGAACAGACATCCATACATTTTAGGGTATGGATGCCTCTCTGACTAGGAAAGGGAATAATTGGGGGTGGGACTTATTTGGCTCATAATTTTGAGGCTTCATATGTATCTCTGGACTAAGGACATCTTCAAGTGTATAGGACATGATTTGGGTAAGCTTTTGGATTACGATAAATCATTTATAGAGACCAGTAACATGTCAATTGCTCGAGTACTGTTTTTTCTGGAAACTAGGGTGGATTTAGTGGTAAACATTATTCTGTTGTATAAAGGATATATGGATAATTAGAAAGTGGATTATGAAGGAGTACCCTTTCGTTGTCATCGTTGTCATGAGGTCGAGCATATTTACCAGGAGTGTCCATTGGTACAAAAAAACCATGTCAATCGGGCTTCTGGTGCCTCGACAATCCCACAATGTATGCACAATAAGTTGGAAATATGGAAAGAAGGACATGTGTGGATGGTCTCATCCCAAGGGCAGAAGAGGTCTCAGGAAAGGAATATTGGTATCAATCTTCAAAGAAACCTAGACAACCCTCCTTAACAAGTACATGAAAGGGATTCTGGCTCATATCTACCAATGAAGAGTACTCCTCCTTATCTCCCCTTATTAATGGTATTGGTGCTTCTATTTATCATGTATTTGTTTCTAACATAGCCTCTATGATTAGAGGGGTACCCAAGCCTCATAGGGGGGTTACCCATTATCTGATTGAACTAATCACTATATGTTGCCCCACCCATTGTCCCTCCATATCTATACATGATGATTTGTCATCCGACTCACATAGGCTTCCTAGATATAACTTGAGATCTAGATCTATAGATTTATCACGAGGATATGCCTTGGTGGTCACATATGGGGGTATAGGTACGTTGTCTCCCTCCAAAGTTCCTAAAGTCCCTAGAGGTAGACAATATCACATATCCAAATTTATTCACCGGGCCAGTCAAGAGATAGTTGTTGGTCACCAACTTTCCTTAGATGGGGTTCTTAGAGCACAATAAGCCTCAAACACTGTTAAAAAATGAATATTATCTCTTTCAACTATAGAAGTTTGGCTAGTCATCCTAAAAAACTAGCCTTGAAATAGTTGTTTCTGGGGGATAGGCTTGATGTGATATTTCTTCAAGAGACCTTAGGTGCTGGTAGGGAGGTCAAAAATGTGCTAAGGGGTATGATAAGTAATTAGTAATTTTTTGCTTTAGATGCAAGATGGCGATCAGGTGGACTAGCATTTTGGATAAACTGCATATATGTGAAGGTGTTGAACACATAGGGAAGTGAGGGCATTTTAGATGTTGACATATTTTCTAAAGAGTTTGGAATGGAGATTAGATTGGTAAACATTTATGGGAAATGCATGGAGTGGGTGGGATTCTGGAATATATTGATGAGGAAATCCTTTATGCAAGTGAATAATCTAGTTATTGGTGGCGATTTAAATTTCTCACTGGGATTGTCAAAAATTTAGGGGTCCCATGCTCAGCAAGATCAACTGTCTGATTATTTTTCCCAATTGATCAAATCAAATCATCTAGTCGATATTGGATTAAATAACATTATGCCTACTTGGATAAATCATAGGACAGGTCATCAGTCAATTACTAGAAGGATTGATCATTTTTTGATTAGATATAATCGTATGGAAAACATTCCGCTTTTTAGACAGTGGATTAGATATACTCTTATGGAAAACATTTTGCTTTTCAGACAGTGGGTAGGGAATGGGGGAGTTTCTGATCACTTCCCTATTTTCTTAGAACTAGTCGGGAAATCTCGAAAATCAAAATCCCCATATAAATTTAATGCATCATGGTTGAAGGAGGAGGAATTTATATAGATAGTTAGAGACCCTTGAAGACACGTGGAAATCCAAGAAGGGGAATCTGCAGTGAGATCTTTTGAATAAAACCTAAAGACGATAAAACAAAAAACAATGGAATGGATGAAGAATAAGAGAAAGAGAGACTAGGAATAACTTAATAGAATTTTGGAAGAGATCAATCAAATGGAAATGCTTGGAGGGGGAGTGTATTTAAGTAATGAATCTAAACTACAGCTTGTCCAGCTAGAGCTAAAAAATAATAAGATACTTAAGGATAGGGAGGAGACTTGGGGACTGAGAAGTTGGGCTATATGTCCACAATTAGGGGATGAAAATACAAAAAAAATTCAAAAATATGCAAAAGGAAGAAGGGCTATCAACACTATTTGGGGATTATCATATGTTCAGGGTGGAAGGCCTCCACTTTTAGCTATTTGGAAAGAATGGGGGTGAGGCACTTTCGCTCCATATTTCAAACTCAACAGGATGTATCTCTTCCTAAAATTATACAAACTTCCTCTCTCTTTCCTCGATATGTTGATGAAGACGTAAATAGCGATATATTGGCTCCTATAACATCCGATGAACTAGAAACAGTTTTACATTGGTTCAATAAAGATAAGAACCTAGGGCCAGATGGATGGCCTATTGAATTCTTCCCGGAATTCTATGATTTAGTTGGTAGTGACATTCTGAAAGTGGTGGAAGAGTGTAGATTGTTGGGAAAAATGTATGATGCTTTCAATGCCACATTCATTGATCTCATCCCAAAAGTAGATAATCCACAATCCTATTAAGATTATATGCCTATTTCGTTATGCAATTGCATTTATAAGATTATTGTGAAAATCATTGCAAATAGGATGAAACCAATTATGTCTAAACATATATCAAAAGAACTGTTTTCGTTTTTGGATGATCATCAGATTCATGAAGCCATCGGATTTGCACAAGAGGCATTACATAGCTTAAAGACAAGGAAGTTGAAAGACATGATCCTAAAGATTGATTTGGAAAAAACATATGACAAAGCTAGTTGGCTTTATATCAAGATGTTACTCACACATTTATGTTTTCATATAATTTCTATAAATTGGATCATGTGTTGCATCACATCGTCTTATTTTGCAGTATTAATCAATGGAGCTGCTACTATATTTTTTCATGAAAAAAGAGGATTAAGATAGGGATGTCCCCTCTCCCCATTATTGTTTTTACTTATTATGGAGGGCCTCATTAGAATTATATCGGATGAAAAATATAGAGGGTTCTTCAAAGGAATATATCATTAAATCGTCCCCTTTTTGTAGATGATGTCCTAATATTTCTAAACGGATCTAAGAATGACATTGTGGCCTTGTATCAAAAACCCAATTATTTGGGAAAGATACAGGTATGGAAGTAAATCCACATAAATCAACCATTACAATTGTTGGATTCTCTAGGGATGAAACAACATACATCGAGATGATATATCCTTTTCAGGTGGTGGATTTGGAGGAAGGCATAAAATATCTGGGATTTAGGCTTAAAACAAATTATTACAAGAAGATAGACTAGATGTGGATGATGGCTAAAATAGAAAAAGGGCTCAACTTATGGTGCCACAGATGGTTATCTGAGGCAAGAAAATTGGTTTTGATCAAATTTGTATTGGAAGTTAATCTGGAATTCTAGATGGCACTTTCCTGGATCCCGAAAGGCATTTTACACATAATCCAAAAGAAGTGTTGTGAGTAATTATGGCATGGGGAAAAATAATGAAGGGTCTTTGCATGGATTAGATGGGAGTGCATTGCATTGCCAAAAAGGTGGGGTGGCTAGGGCATCAAATATTTGTACACTTTCTCAAGGGCATTGGTCGCAAAGGTGGGATGGATATTGGTTACGACAAATAGTCTCTAAACGGAGATTATTGCAGGGAAGTACATCTATCCTCTATCTATTATTGAATGTGTTTGCCTACAAAACAAATACAAATATAATGTATCAACTATCTAGAAAGTGGTTATGGAATCCTTTAACATTATCGAATCTGGATTTGTGTGGATAATTGGATTGAGGTTACAGATTATAATAGGAGTTGATCCTTGGTCTGTTAGCAAAGATAGGTATATTCTCCCCCCCAACCTCATAAATTATCGAAATGGACAAGGGATCAAATCTATTAGTCAGATTTCGGACCCGTCTACCACATCCATTTAGGGACAGGGATGGAAGATGATTTGAAAATGGGGCACTAAAGCTTCTTGTCAGCTTACAAGAACCTCTCCCACTTCCAAAGCTTAAATACTCCCAAGATATTATGATTAACCAAATGTGGAATTAATAATGTCCTTGAAAATAAGGTGTATGATGGTGTTAATTTTTTACTATTTTATGTGCTTTAAAATTTTGTTGTTTATGCTGATATAACATACATATAATAGTAAAAAATTACAGCAAATAACAAACACATAAGACAACAAGTTTAATATGGATTTCACCCAAAACTCTTGGGTTACATCTCCTTGAGATCTAGTCAAATCGACTAGGCTCTCTGGGATTATGGCAGTAATTCTTTTACAAGCTCCATGCTCAAATCCACTGGTTTAGACAAAACACAATGGGCTTAGAACACCATCTCATCCCTGGCTTTGAAGCCCTTGGCTTCTTGGATCTCGGCTCTTGCTCTGGCTCTCGGCTCTGGCTTTGGCTCTGACTCTGGCTCTGGTTTTTGGCTCTGGCTTGTGGCTTTGGCTCTAGCTCTAGCTCTAGCTCTCACTCTAACTCTTGGCTTTGGGCTCTGGCTTCTCTGAGCTCTCTCTCTTGGCCTCTGTGTGCATCAATGGTTTGCTCAACCTCCAAGCGACCTTTTGCAACCTTCCAATGACCTTTAGTAAAATGCACTCTCTGCGTTGCAGCTTTGTGAGCTATCAGCAATTCGCTCAACCTCCAAGCGACTGTCTCAACAACTTTCAGCTCTCTAGTTTTTCCACTTGACCTCCAAGCGACTGCAAGACTCTCTCAGCTACTCTATGCATTAGCGTTTTGCTAGCAGCCCCGTTAATTGGGGTCTCTAGCTCCCTTGAGGAATTTTCCTAGCTCTGTGGCTTCCCTAGTTGTTTCTCTGCATGTCATTACTCCCTTTCGGCTCTATGGCTTCTCTGCATGTTGTCTGTTCAACTAGCCATCTGGCTCTGTGGCTCTATGGCTTCAAACACATCATTGTCTACCAAAAACGCCCTCTTGCAGTGTGGCACAGTGATCAAGGGCCGTTACAGAGGGATCGGGGCCTTCTTCCAGGCAAAAACTCGAAAATGGAGAAAAATCAAATACACAAAAATTTTCCGAAATTACACTATCAAGCATGAATTCCAAACTTGAAATTTCATCAAATCGCCCTTATAATCCCCATCGGTTCTAACCCTTATCACTTATTGCAATCACAATCGCATTAGCCCTACTATCATGGATCGTCGATCGTCGATCGTCGATTTAATCTGGACCATTGATATGATCCCCCATCGAATAGTCTAGATCACATCGCATATCACTATCGCATCGGCCCTTTGTGTTGGGGATCATCGATCTCCTGACCACCAATTTAATCATGGCCATTAATCTCATTTCCAATCCAACGACTAAGATCGCATGTCGCAAATGGTATCAACCCCTTTTATATTTGTTGCGATACGACGTTGTGATGTGATATATCGCAATCACATGTCACATAGTCCCAGGGTTCCTTCCCTTATCTCATAGCATCACGAACACCGATTCGTTGATGCCGATATCGGCGATCACAATGTTGCATCGGCCTAGGGTCCTTTTCTTATATTATTTGCATATGCCTGCCTCCGATCCGATATGTCGGGGATCGGTAATCGAGGGTCTCTTCCGCCTCCACTTTCAGTCCACCTCTTGGACCATTCTGATGCAACTTTCCTTATAAAGCCTTTTAGGCCATTCTTTTGAAGATTTTTCCTCTTTTTCAAAGGACAAAGGGCAACTTCTTTCTGTAATAACTTCTGCATTCGAGATCCATTTTAGCCCATTCAAATTGCAGTAGATTCAGAATGAAAAGATCTATGCAATGGGACTATTTCCAAGAGCATCCTTAGACTTTAATTTTCCTCTGTGAGGAACAATTATACTTAGAAGTCTATCCAAAACCCATTTTGGATCACGCCTTCCCACTAAAGAACTTTTGGTCTCCAAAAGACTGATATACTGATCTGAATAGTAAATGAGAGTAGAAACACCCTCTTCTTTCAGCCTCCACACACTTGCCTTGCATAGTGCATATGAACCAAAGCCTTTCACCACTTTCCTTTCTGGATGTGCTGGTCCTCCTGGGAAGAACTACCTTCCTCCTTGACTTCTTGCAGAACTCCTATTGAGATGGCCACAGAAGATAGTTTGAACTTTTCTGCCTTTATCATTGACCCAAGGTGGCTCAAACAAATGTGAAGTCACATTTGCTCCACAAAATTTTCATTTTTACCTGTTTGACAAGTTGTCAACAACACATGTTAACAACAATAGAAATACAGACAACAACTGGATGGAATAAACTCCTGCTTCAACAAAAGAAATAGATTTCACATCCTGTGAATACCTCCATGTCTTACATCTGCATATAAATGACGGACTAGATAACAAGCCCACAAAATATGCCTTTAAATCAAATGACCCTTCAAGTCAAGCATGTAGAAAAATACCACTAGGACTCTTTTTCAAAAGATGAAACACTTCATCATTATCTCCATCTTGGAGACCAAGTTAACTTCTCCCAAGTCAACATTCCATTACATGCATGTTTAAAACAAAGCAATCAACACTCCAAGTTAATTACACATACATGTTCAAATACAAGGAAATCATCAACATCCCTATGTTCATGCATATCATGCTCATGCATGCATTCAATCCTTCAACTTTCACTTAATCACATTGTACTTTCGAAGTTGAAATGAAATATAATGTTGCAGCAACAAAGTGAGTCTCCTACTCAACTTCTTTATTCACCTTCTTGGTAAAATCCTACAAGTTGCATTCCATTAACAAAGAAATGAAAATAGATGCATCAATAGATATGAAATCTTAATTGGATAAGAACTCTAACCATTTCTCACCAATCCCTTTCAAATGTCTTTCCTTTGTCTGCACATCAGCATCAACATGTGAATCATCCTGAGACACATCATTCATGGAATCTTCCTTTCCATTTCTGCCATCTTCTCTTTCCACTTTCTTCAGCTTTTGTGGAAGCATTGTTGGATTCAGAGTCCATCACTTTTCAGCAAGATGCCCTTGCTTATGGCAGTAGGTGCAACACATTTGCATCCTCTTGACAGCATGATTTGCCTTGTCCAATGGACCTTTGGCTTCTTACTTCCTTTCCTTCAAAAGTTTCCTATATGTGGCCATCCTCTTGAAACATCTAGAAGCATTATGGTTATCCAAACCATGAAAGGAACATGCAATTATTTTCCCATATCTATGTGGAAAATTATCATGCTTTGCAAAATCAAAAGGAAGATGATTAGAACTAGATTTATACCTTTCTCTTTCACCTTTATTGCCTTCATGAGGAGGTGAAGCAAATGGAGAAGTGGCTCCCTTTGGAACAGCATCAATCTCTTCAAGGCTTTTAGAGTTTCCACAACTCCCTGGTTCAACTGTGTGCTTCTGAACACCTGCATCATGCAAATGATGTTTCAAGCTTTTGCATTCCTCCTGAATACAATCTTCACACTCTTGAGGTAAAGGACCTACAATGAAACTCCTTCTTGGAACTGTTTCAATTGCCTTCATGGCAGCTTTGGAACTCTTTCCATAAGACTATCCATAGCCAATACCCAAATACTTAGGCCTTTCCTCAACCATTATTGGCTCAACAATACCTTGTGCATGTTTACCCAAACCTTTTCCTTCATATCCCATCTTGGACATTAGCTTGGAACCTATGCCTCAGGTATGCTTAAAAAAATAACCAATATAAGCATTCTTATAAGAATTTGAAGACAAACTGGAATGGTTTGCCTCTTCTTCAAGTTGATACTTGACCAAGGCATCTTGGAAACAAAGAGGTGCGACTCCAACTCATGCATCCTTTTCAGGTTCATATTTGCAATATGAAGTTGCCTCTCCATTTCTTGCAATTTGTCAAAAAGCAACTACTTCTCTTCCTCCACAGAATTCAACTGCTCTCTAAGTATGTTGCTCTTCCTTCCACCCTCATAAATTTCTCTCACCTTGTCCATCATGATGAACAAGTATTGCTTCATATCTCCATCAAAGAATCTTGTGATGAATGAGGAATTTGAGGACTCACTTGTAGAAGTTGTCATTATCAAAATGCACAAAAGAAATTTAAATAAGATTAATAAAGAGTTTATTCAAGTAACCTTTTGCAACAAACCTCTTGTGCTTCAAGGATTGCTTTGAAGTCCTTTGGGATGAGAAGAATGCCTTCAGCTCTTCTTCCTTATAGTCCTTCTTGGACTGATCTATCAATAGCTTTCCTTTCACCTCTGAAAACTCAAACAATATTCAGTCTGTAAACAAGCATACAATCAATCAGAAAATCAATCCTTGACCACCCAAACACCTTTCAAACAAGAAATATTTGCTCTGTCAATCAAGCATTCTGATCTGATACCACTTGCTCTAGTATAACCACCTTTGATATCACCTTCTTGAAGGTGTGGTTAATCAATCTCAAGCTCTAATACCACCTGATCTAAAAATGGGGCACTAAAGCTTCTTGCCAGATTACAAGAACCTCTCCCACTTCCAAAGCTTAAATACTCCCAAGATATTATGATTAACCAAATGTGGAATTAATAATGTGCTTGAAAATAAGGTGTATGCTAGTGTTTATTTCTTAACATTTTATGTGCTTTAAAATTATGTTGTTTATGCTGGTATAACAGACATATAACAGTAAAATGTAACAGCAAAAAATAAACACATAAGACAACAAGTTTAATATGGAGTTCACCCAAAACTCTTGGGCTACGTCTCCTTGAGCTCTAGTCAACTCAACTAGGCCCTCTGTGATTATGACAGCAGTTCTTTTACAAGCTCCATGCTCAACTCCACTGGTTTAAACAAAACACATTGTGCTTAGAACACCATCTCATCCCTGGCTCTCGGCTCTGGCTCTGGCTCTTGGCTCTAGCTTTGGCTCTAGCTCTGGCTCTAGCTCTTGGCTTTGGCTCATGGCTCTGGCTCTGGCTCTAGCTCTGGCACTGGCTCTGGCTCTAGCTCTTGGCTTTGGCTTGTGGCTCTGGCTTTGGCTCTAGCTCTGGCTCTGGCTCTGGCTCTAGCTCTAGCTCTTAGCTCTCAACTCTGGCTTCTCCGAGCTCTCTCTCTCAGCCTCTACGGGCATCAATGGTTCGCTCGACCTCCAAGTGACCTTTTACAATCTTCTAATGACCTTCAGTCAAATATGCTCTCTGTGCTGCAACTCTATGATCTATAAGCAGTTCACTCGACCTCCAAGCAACTGTCTCAACAACTTTTAGCTCTCTAGTTTTTCCACTTGTCCACCAAGTGATTCCAAGACTCCCTCAGCTTCTTTGTGCGTTAGCTTTTCGCTAGTTGCCCCGTTAATTGGGCTCTCTGGCTCTCTTGAGGCATTTTTCCAGCTCTGCAGCTTCCCCAGTTGTTTCTCTATGTGTCATTACTCCTCTGTGGATTTTATGCGCATTGTCTGTTCGATTGGCCATTTGGCTCTGCGGCTCTGTGGATTCAAATGCATCATTGTCTGCCAAACACGTGTAGAATTTTCACTAGAGATCTCCTGATATATGCAATGTCTTAAAGCATAATACTACATCTACTTCTACCATAAACTTTGTGGAAGCTTAAATAGATATGAGCATCATCAAGCATGAATAGATATAACTAAGAATGAGAATTAATCAACCATAACACAGAACATATATCAATGGGGAAAGCACCAGCCTAAAACCCCAACTCTGTATTATCATACAAGTGGAAATCTTGTTCAAGTTACAAAAGAATCATCTCTCAAGCTATCCTGCTCTCTCTGTAATCAAACAATATAGCTCACAGAAATAGAATATATCTTCCTCAAGCCTTCCAAGCCTCCTATTTCCTTGCGTAGTTTTGATTGGGGTCCAAGGACATCATGTGTGAATTGGCCTCTTCACACTCACTGTAACCTCAGGTCCAACTGCACAATCCATAAGGAATAATATTCCTTCTGTGTTTAAGGAATATTCACAAAGGAATATCCTAGCAACTGATAGTACATTGTCCCTCCATCTGATCTAAACTAGGTCTCTGACTAAACTAACATGCATGAGTTATCCATGAGTGAATACTCGGTTATCTGAAATACAGTAGTTACATCCATGCAAGAATTAACTAATTGAACTCTCATTAATTTAACAAACTGTTAAATTAATCTAACTGGACTTGACTTAGTTAAACTAAGTCAATTGCTTACAACTCAATATTACAACTCATCCCTATCTCTTTAACTAAAGGTTAAATTCCTCAATTAATGGAGAAACTGTTGCATGTCCTCACATAGACTTCAAATTTGATTTTCCTTAACTAATTAACTCAAGATGAATTAATTAATTAATTAATTTCCAAACTGTTGTTGACATCAAATTTGAATTTTACTTCCTATGTTTAGTCCAGGGACTAACTAAAATAAGAAGGGATCCCGAAATGCTATTTTTAGAAAAGCTATTTTTTGCACTTTCACTTTTCACCCATTGTTGCTAAGATCACCAATGGTTGAATTGTTATTTATAGCTGTGCTATTTATAGCAGTGCTATTTTTAGCATTTCCTATTTTTAGCATTTCTTGTTGCACACTTTTCAACACTCCCTCTCAACAAGAAAGGGATTATCAGTAACCCCAAGCCTGTCGCTATGGAACTCGAACTTGCATTTTGACAATGCCTTAGTCAAAATATTTGCATCCTACTCCTCAGTCGAAACATACTGCAACATCATGATCCTCTTGACCATGCAGTCCTGTAGATGATGGTAACGGATATCTATATGCTTAGACCTGTCATGAAACACTGGATTCTCAGAGAGTTTTATGCAACTCTGATTATCATAGTATATCACTATAGGATCCATCATCTGACCAAACAATCCCACTAGAATCTTTCGCATCCAAATGGCCTCGCATGCTGCCTGACTGGCAGCCATGTATTCAACCTCTACTGAGCTAAGTGCAAATGATCTCTGTTTCCTACTATACCAAGAAACTACAGCTGAACCAAGGTTGAAGATTCCTCCAAAAGTTCTCTTCCAGTCTGATGGACTACTAGCCCAATCCGCATCCGTGAAGCCTTGCAGCTTCACTCCCTCTGTCCATCTGTACCATAATCTGTATTGTGTAGTGCCTCTGAGATATCTCAGCACATGCTTCGCTGCCTTCCAAAATAGCTTGGTAAGTTGAACCATAGCTGACTCAGGACCACAAAGCATAAGTCGGGTCGTGTGTTCACCAAATACATAAGTAAACCCACCAGTTGTTGATAAACAGTTGCAGCCACTACCTCACTTGAAGTAACATCCTCCTTCCTCCAGTTCCTAGCTAGAGGAGTCTGCATGGGCTTGCACTTCTCCATGTAAAAGTGTCTGAGTATCTCATTGGCATACTTGCCTTGAGACACAAATACTTTCCCATCTTTCTGTCACACTTACATGCCTAGAAAGTAGTGCATGAGGCCCATGTCCTTCATCTCGAACTCTCTTGCAAGGTCCTCCTTACAAGACTGTATTAACTGGTCATCACTTGTCAAAATCAGATCATCAACATAAAGTACAATAATCAATGGCTTACTATCTACCATGATGTGGTAAAGGTTCACATCTGCTTCACTCTTGGTGAAGCCCAATTTGGTGAAACAGTTGTTGATCATGGTATACCAAGCACGGGGTGCTTGCTTCAACCCATACAGTACTCCCTTGAGTCAGCAAACATGCAGCTCGCGATCGAAGGTTTCAAATCCTATGGGCTACTCAATGTATACCTCTTCCTCAATCTTCCCATTGAGGAACATCGTCTTCACATCCATCTAATGGATCTTCCAACCCATCTAAGATGATAGAGCTATCATCAATCTGATAGATGACTACCTTGCTACAGGAGCAAAGGTCTCATCGTAGTTTATCCCCTCAGCCTGTGAGAAACCTTAGGCAACAAACCTTTCCTTGTGTTTCTCAACACTACCATCAGTAGACTACTTTACCCTGTAAATCCATCGGGAACTAACCACTGACTTGTCCCTGGGTCTAGGGACAACATCCCACACACAATTTCATATGATAGAATCGTACTCTTCTACCATTGCATCAACCCAGACTGGTTGTTGCACTGCCTCCTGAAAAGAAGAAGGTTCAGTCACTAAACACTCCCCAACTAGGGCCATGTAGCCAGTGTATCTCTTGAGAGATCTCCTTTGTCTGCACTGAGAGGATGGCTACCCCACATTCTCTCTCACATCTAGCATCAATCTATTAGCTTCTCGTGAGTGTTTCCACCCATCTCTAGAAGAATCTCTAGGAGTGGTGGTCTCCACTACTGGATCCTCTGCATGTGGCTGATCCACATCATCAGGAGGCTCCTCCTCCTTTGGAACTAAAAGTTCCTCATCACCATGCAACCTGAGCTCCCTCTCAAGTGACACTCGCATGGCTCTTTTCTCATTGAACTTCAAATCCCTACGCACTATGGTCCTCTAACTGGCAGGCAGAAACACACGATAGTTGTGGGGTGTATCTATGTACCCCACAAGTATCCCTAACTCAGCTATTGGGTCTAGCTTCTTTCGAGCATCTTTGGTCACATGACAGAAAACTAGAGATCCAAAGATGTGGAAGTGACTCACATCTAGTTTCTTCCCTGAAAAAGCCTCCATAGGTGTCTTCATCCCCAAGATACGATGAGGACTTCTGTTCTGAAGGTACACTGTTGTATTACATGCCTCAGCCCACAGATGAAGTGGTAGGCCTTGGTCATGCAACATCGCTTGAGTTGTTCCCATAATAGATTTGTTCTTCCTTTCGGCCACCCCATTCTATTGTGGGTTATGAGGTACCGTCAATTCATGTTTAATTCCTTCTGCAGCACAAAAGTATTTAAACTGCTAGAAAACATACTCTCCACCATTGTCCCTATGCAAGGTTTTTACTTTCTTTCATGATTCTTTCTCTGCCAAGGCTTTTGTTATAGACATATTTGGGCACTGCAACCCCAATCGCATATGTCGATAAACCAAGGGCTCTTAAACCCCTAAAAGTGTTGTTTCATACCCTAACGGATCATGGTCAACTGATTACATCATTTCCCATAAGTTCCACCTGCAAAACCACTCAAAACTGGCCAAAACTGACCCATACAAACTGCTCCTTGGTCAAGGTGTGATGCATCTCACCTGCTCCACACAAGAGGTGTGATGCATACTGAAAAGGCCTTCTGTAGGGTGCGATGAGTGAGAGTAGACAAATGGAAAAGATATTTTGCTAAGTGGAAACCCAGAGAATCTTCTAGAAACTTCTCATATGACACTTGTCTCTCTGAATTTTCCCAGGGATGAGTAAGAGATCATGAAATCTCCAAGTGGAACCAAGAACTATCAATGAAATGACACTATTCAAAAACACAGAAGCTGACTCACCCCTCTAAAATTATCTATAAATGGATCCCTCAGCTAAGATATCTAGGGGCTGGAATTTTGTAATTTGTAAGGAAGTGCTATTGGTTTCTCTTTGAGACATTGCATTGTTGGGTGATCTTGCTCTTCATAAGGTGTAGAGAGCTTTCATGCTGGGAGAATGATGCTAAATCAGATAGCTAGGTTGTAATCCTCTCTTGTACTTCTACTATCAATAAATTTATTTGAGTTTTCCTCCATATACTTGTGTATTTGTGAATCTTGTATTTGTGAATGCAATTGTATGGTTAATGTACTTCTGATTCTACATTTTTCATGATATTATAGACCTCTATGCTTTGATGGTGTTTTGTTGCTTTGCCTCTACAGGTGTTCCTTAAAGTGGGACAAGTGAGAAAGGAGTGGCAAGCTTTATCAAAGGAGAGAGAGAAACAAGAAAGGAGTCAAGCGAAAGATTAAGGTTGGTGCTCTTTGCTTTTCTCTTATCTATCATACATAAAGGAAAACACAAGTTACTTTGAATTGTTTGTTTCTAAGATAGCTACCTGTCTTAGTGGGACTAGCAGATCAAATAGACACTAGTTTTCCTAGAAACAAAATGGTGACAACACTGGGTAGTGAATAGTTTGTTTGTTTATTACTATTGTTTGCTTTATAAACTACAGATGGAGCTTGAAGTTAAGCCAGCTAGCCTTCGAACTGCTTTTTCTATGCAACTACAAAGTAGATCAACGCTGCTTCAGTCAATCTCCGGGTTGGTTTATGAACTGAACATCCTAAGTGCCCTGGTGGTAGCTCAATAACCTCATAAGATCATACCCCTATACTTTGTGTTATTGTCCATCATAGCTTAGCCTAAATCACTAAACTTAGCTGTAAATTTTGAGCAAAAATCAAGCTCAGTTTCGTTCCCTGGTCCATCGCACTGTCTCTAACTAGCAGCCTGGACACATCGCACCTCCCATGTGTTACAGGTGATATGCATCCCTGTTTCCCTTAAGGATAGGTGTGATGATTGAATGATATTGTTTCTATCTCTAGAATTTGGTTTTTTTCCTCCTTGTTTTCAGCTCTATTCAGTAGTTTTGCTGCTTATGATTAGTATATCATTGCTGAAGCCTTCTTCCTTTAAATTATTCAGCCTCCATTGATCAGGAATTGTGAATTTTTTTTATGTATTTTTCATCATTTACAGTCCTCCTTTGTCAAGAGTAGCTTAATTAAACTGTCGTCTTTTGATTCAAAAGTGTTGTAACTGTCATTTTGAGTCAAGAAAAAGAGTGTCGTAAAGTCTTCCTCGTTTAGATAGTTGATTGCGCTTTTGTCATTGTATTTGATTTGAATTGTCAAAATTTGAAGGTCAAAAGAAGTTTTCCATTCAAAATTGAAAGTGTCGTCTTAGTCTTCCTTTCGTTTTGAAAAGAAATTGTTAAAGTGTCGTGTTGAAGAAAATAGTTCAGATCTGTACTTAGCTTTCCTTTTTGGCATTCTCACATTAAGGAAGCGGAAAAACAAATACATGCATGTGCATTTGCATTTAGGCTGCATGCGAAAATGATTTAGAAAAAGTGCATTTAGTGTGTGCTCTCTGCTCTCTATTGAAAGAATCATACTCTTCTTTCCTTAGTAGCCAAGATTTTAATTGCTAAAAGAAAACAAACAACTGTTTATCATTTTAGATTGTATATTTAGGAATTTTACATCTACATCATGTGGTGAACCTTGAAAGACAAACTTCTAAGAAAGATAAACTCTAAAATAAACCTCAATGAACATAAAAACACTTTGGAACCTAACGCACAACATATAGAAGTCTAGGCTAAAGGCATGTTCTAGTGTCGTAAAACCTGGTAACTTTCGTTTTCATCAATGGTTGGGTGATTTCTCCTCTTTGATACGATAACTGCCAGTACGGACTTGTGCTCCCCGTATCGTCGAGTATGTATTGAGAGACCACAATAGGCTGATATCATTTATCCTTAGGAAGCCATGTCTGTCGCCCTATGGATCGCAATGCACTGAACACAACATTTGAGAAGATTGACTGCCATACATAAAGTCCTTGGTAATTTCTCTTTAATTTACCACCAAGATGTATATTGCAGTTTTTCGATTGGTTTGGTAATCCCTCTGTTTATATTTCTAGAGTAGTCACTTTTGTTCCTTTTCGACTCCCTAAAAAAAAGGTCCATCTGAGCACTTGTCACTTCAGGCTCATTAAAAATCGAAGGCAACTAGAGTCACCTTTAGCTTTTTCTTGACTCTTAAAAATTGAAAAAGCAAGTTGTATCAAAGTGTCATAAAATTTATTTAATTTGGAATAACATCCCTATTCCTTCGTTGATCTTAGGTTGAGGTAATGGAGTCCACCAATCAAGGATTTCCCCTTGGGGGAAATCCTAGTCCTTTCTCTTCTTAGGGAGATATTGGTGCTCCATATATGGCTACATTGTCCCTTCCAAGAATCACAATTAGCCTGTCGTTATGGCTATTCTCAACCTCTGTCGTTCAAAACACCGTAATTCCTCAACAATCAAATCAGCGACCAGATGATACTATAGTTGCTCCCTCACCTTCTACTTTTTCTATTTCTCCCTCTCCTTCTTCCTCTTCACTTGGTGAAACTAGTGATACTAAAAACCAAGTCATTGAGAAGAAGAAGAAGAAGAAGCCAGTCAAGCAAGGGGACAACCATGCATCATCCAGCGAAAATCCACACACCGAACCTTCCAAACCAAAATATCCATGTGTAATTTGCAAAGGAAACCACTTTCATCGAGATTTTCCTTGCATTTCGTGGATCTTAAGAGACTGGTCTCCCTGCTTGCACCATCCGGTGTCATCAACCTATGTCGATCATGTTGAGAGTACACCATCGACTAGTGAAAATGAAGTCAATGGACAAAAAGGAAGATTCAGATTTCCTTGTAGGTTGTGTGAAGGCGATCATGCCCTTCACCATTGTCCTTTTCTGGATGAAGCTAAAAGTGTCTTGGAGAATCGTCCTACTTCACCGCAACGACTTCTGCCTAGATACAAGAAACTCTTGCCAAGTCCATCACTTGTTGAAAATCTGACTGACATACCTCAATTTTCAGTCGAAACGCCTATCATTGAAAGCAAACCTTCTAATTCCATACTGGACCAAAGTCAACAGGTAAGGATGGTAGCCGACCCAGTCTTGCCTTTAGAAGGTCCACCTTCAGATGATACAGTTTCCATAGAGAGAGAACGACACTGTTCAAATTCTTTTTGTTAATACATAGTTTGATGAACATGGGGGCAATCTACCCATTCCTTTACCACAGGAGGGAAGTTCCCCATTTCAAGAGATTCATCCAGCGATTTATTCGGTCCCCCCTCCAAGTAATCTAGTCGTTTCCTTTGATTGGAATCTACTAGCGGAACCCCGCCTTCCATATAATGTACCATTCCAAATCATAGTACAAGTTTATAGGATGATCATGTCTAGCACTATCATAGATGAAGGGGCTTCCATGAGTATCCTTTCCTCAACTACTTGGAAAGCGCTTGGTTCACCATTGCTTCTGCTTGAGAATCAAAATTTGTCAGGCTTCGACAAAGGAACTAGTCGACCATTAGGGATCCTTCTAAATTTGCCTATAAATTTAAGAAGGAAAATCGTTCACTTGAATGTGATGGTAGTCCAAGGGCCACTAGATTACAATCTACTCCTTGGGCATGACTACGTTTACAGCATGGGAGCTATTGTTTCCACACTCTTTCGGGTGATGTGTTTCCCATATGAAGTTAGACTGGTGCAACTTGTCGACCAGCTTTCATTTCCCAGGTCGAACATAGCTACGAGTCAAACACCATCCCTAAATGGTCTCTTTTCTTTAAGAATGTCTCTTCAACCTCCAGTTCATCCACCTAATTACTGTGAGTAATTCGGTGAATGCAACGAAGCTTAGAGGGCATGCACCCTGGTCTGCTTCGGCAGGTGAACCCAGATGAGAAAACATATTTCCTTGTAGGTTATATCACCAGTCTTAAATTCCATTTCCATGTAGGATATGGGATTAGTCTGGAACAAGATCTCCTCGCACATTATGTGATTGGAAGCTCACACCATTCACCTTTGTCTATTTCAATGGACAAAGCTGAAGAAGTGTTTTGTCCACTCTGCAAACGGAAAAATCCTACTTAAATGCAGGAACTTCCATAAGGGAACTGGAAACTCTCGTTTTCTCAACACTTGGGGGCATGCAAACCTTTTTTACGCAAGTGAAAAGCGACCAGCGTAACTTTAACCTTGTAGTATTTTAGTCTAACTTTTAGTTCAACTGCTTAGGTTAGGTGAATGGAAGCTCACACCATTCTTTTGTCAGCGGCCTCAACAAAGCAAAGGAAATGTTTTTTCTAAACTATCCTACCTAACCTCAGTAGTTCATTAACTCTTAGTGTAGTTAGTTCTATAGTTGGTTGTTTCCAGCCTGCATACAAAAGGCACTGAGCAGAGTTTCGCATGGGGAAAGCTCACTAAAAAATGAACCTACTAATAAGAGACATCTCTAAAGATGATTGGAACGAGCAACGTTACTACAGGGTTCAAGCTCGTTAAAAAATAAACCCACCACTGAGCATAGTTTCTAAATATTCAAGCTCATTAAAAAATGAATCCACCCTCGGTAAATAACCTTTGTGATTACATTGCTATCAACCTTTTGAGCCTTGGTTGTGTTCTTACCATCACCTCCACTCTTTTAGCTAATCATATGCCTCCACTTGATTGTTTACCCTTTTGAGGAACAGCTGCGACGAGTGATTCTGATAGCCACCCTCTTTACACTGCCATGTTTGAGAAGTTCCAAACTTACCTGGAACCAGTTGCTACCCGAAAACACCACTCGTTCCTCAAAAACAAGTCTCTTTTAAGCTCTTTTTAGACTTGTAAAATATGAAAAGATTGTTGAGCTACTGGCCTTTCCAACTCGTTAAAGTAAAGGGAAGCACCATCCCTCCTCTACATTTTAATCTTTTTGGACCTGAGGGATAATTCCACAAAAATATCGAGCACTTGTCATTTTCGGCTCGCTAAAACTATCGAAAAGTCATCCCTTTCATATTATTTTGTATTTTTTCGGACTTAAGGGATTATGCCACGAAAAAGGACTGCCAGAGTTTCCTTTTCATCCCTTTTCAATCTCTCTAAACATGAAAAGGACCGAGCTATCTTTGTTGTTAAACTCGTTAAAACAATAGCGACAAACTTGTCCATCTGCACAAGAGTGAGTTTCACTGTCACTAGGCTCGCTAAAACATAATGATAGGTTTGCCCGAAGGGAAAATTATAGAACAAGTATATGTTATCCTCCTCAAGCTTGACAAAGACAAAGAGGGACTGGTCAGTAATGACTGGGGAAAAAGGGAAGAAAACTTGAAGAACTTCATTGGTAGCAGGTCGCTCTTGAACATGACACTTTTGCTCCATCACCATGATTGAGTCAGGTTGGGTTATTCCGTTCACCATCACCATTGGTCCTTCGTACCATCCATGGGTTTAACACTACCAATCCATCTCAGTGTCACCGATATGTTCAAGAGAATTCATTCAGAGAATTCACCAACGCAGCTAATGCCTCATCCACTACAATACCTTCACTCTCCATTTTTCATGACCGCCATTCTTGAACCTTGTATCATCAGATCGTTTTCACCTCCAGAAAATCATTTGCTTCATTTCATGTTGTAGATGTGGGATTCACTAAGGCCCTCCTACGAGGGGTCACTTCTTTTCGACATCAACTCATTATCCAAGAAGTTGACTAGGAACAACCCTTTTAGTACTTTGAAGCTTGCATGCCTCAATGGCAAGTTTCTCACTTTCAGTGACAGGTTTACATCAATGACCTTTGACCAAAATATTTTGTGTGGTGTTGGACATCAGATCCTATATTCACACCACGTGAATTGTACTGTAGTACCTTGAGGGTCATTATCATTATCAATGATTCCTCTCGCGCCTGTTAACAGCTTACATCATTGGCTAGTAATCAAGTGATGTCTTTCCATGTTCGACTTCAGAACATCTTTTCACATGGATCAACTTGTACATTGGGTGAATATTGAACGAGTTTGAAGACCCCAAACCTAGTTTCATCCATCCGGGCTGTGATATATTTAGGAAAATAAAGACATCAAATGTACACCATAGTTGTGCAAATGATCATCCAAACTAAGGGATGATGGCTCTACAATAATCACCAATCTGCAACAGCAGACGATTGTCTGTCCTATGTCCATGAAAATGAATTTATAAAGCTGAGCATGGGAATACCCACCTTAGCTAGATCATGAAAATAATATGAAGATAATGTATTGTATTGTATCTTATTACAAGTCACCTTCCAGTTCGAAAAACCTTGGATCCTCATGATAAAGCATTTCACCTGACATCAGAATATTTACAACCTCATGCTTTAGGGGGCAACTGTTATAGACATATTTTGGAACTGCAACCCCAATCACATATGTTGATAAACCAAGGGCTTTTAAACCCTAAAAGTGTTGTTTCATACCCTAAAGGATCATGGTCAATTGATTACATCATTTCCTAGAAGTTCCACATGAAAAACCACTTAGAACTAGCCAAAACTGACCCATACAGACTACTCCTTGGTCAAGGTGCGATGCATCTCACCTGCTCCACACAAGAGGTGTGATGCATACTGAAAAGGCCTTTTGTAGGGTGCAATGAGCAAGAGTGGACATATGGCAAAGACAGTTTGCTAAGTGGAAACCCAGAGAATCTTCCAGAAACTTCTCATATGACACTTGCCTCTCTGAATTTTGCCAAGGGATGAGTAAGAGATCATGAAATCTCCAAGTGGAACCAAGAACTATTAGTGAAATGACACTAATCAAAAACTCAGAAGCTAACTCACCCCTCTGCAAATATCTATAAATGGATCCCTCAGCTAAGAGATCCAAGGGCTGAAATTTTGTAATTTGGAAGGAAGTGTTGTTGGTTTCTCTTTGAGACATTGCATTATTGGGTGATCTTGCTTTTGATGAGGTGAAGAGGGCTTTCATGTTGGGAGGATGATGCTGGATCAGACAAATGGGTTGTAATCCTCTCTTCTACTTCTACTATCAATAAAGTTATTTGGGTTTTCCTCCATATACTTGTGTATTTGTGAATGCAATTGTATGGTTAATGTACTTCTGATTCTACATTGTTTATGATATTATAGATCTCTATGCTTTGATGGTGTTTTCTTGCTTTGCCTCTATAGGTGTTCTTTAAAGCGGGACAAGTGAGAAAGAAGTGGCAAGCTCTATCAAAGGAGAGAGGAAACAAGCAAGGAGATAAGCGAAAGATTAAGGTTGGTGCTCTCTGCTTCTCTCTTATCTATCATACATAAAGGAAAACACAAGTTACTTTGAATTGTTCATTTCTAAGATAGTTACCCATCTTAGTGGGACTAGCAGATCAAATAAACACTAGTTTTCCTGGAAACAACTTTAAACTCACAAAACCTCAAGAAGGTCTGATCCTTATTTTGCATAAATTAGATCCAGCATCTACGAGAAAAATCATCAATAAAAATAACATAGTACCTTTTCTTAGTGGTGGAGGCTGTAGAGAATGGTCCACATACATCTGAGTGAACTTGCTCCAGGATTGCTCCAGCTCTAATATCCCGATCCTGAAAGGAAGCTTTTGCATTCTTACCTAGGGTGCATCCTTTGCATGTATATGTTTGCTCCAGTTTTACCTTGGGTAAGCTGGTAGAAATTTGTTGAATGATCTTCAAGGCCCCATGATGCAAGTGGCCTAGTCTTCTATGCCACAGCTCACCAACATCTTGGCTTTGCACCACCTCTGCTTTGGAAATCAGTGCAGCACAGTCTTCTACCTCCATCTTGTAGAGATTCTTTACTCGAATCCCAATACGTTTGGTCTGTCTAGTGCCGATATGCCTCAGGAAAACTTTTCCTTTACTAAAGACTACAACATAACCTTTATCTTCTAGAATAGCAATAGAAACAAGATTCTTTCTTCAAACCTGGTACATATTTAACAACAGATAGGGTGAGAGGAGCACCATGCTCCCTCTAAAACACAATTGTACCTTCACCTAAGACACAATACTTTCCATCATCGCCCATCTCAATCCGCATCTAGAGATCATTCTCCTCCAATGTACTGAAAATATTCTTATCACCTGACATGTGGAAAGAAGCTCCACTGTCTAGGTACCAAACATATCCCACCATGGATGAAACCATGCATGCGATAAGCAAGAAATCTAGCTCAAACTGTGAAGCTAGTGCATCACCATCAGATCCCTTTGAGGAACCCTTCTTGGATTTCTTCTATGGACAATTCATAGCATAATGGCCCACTTCATGACAGTGAAAGCATCGGACCTTCGACTTGTCAACCTTCTTCCCACCATGAGAAGATTTGGATTAGGACTCCTTCCCTTTCCCTTTCTTAGCTTTACTCGCTAAAGCTAGATTTTCTTCATCATCTTGTTTTAATGAATATCCATCCCTAGTGCTCTGCCTTATCTCCTCTTGCATTAGGTTCGACCAAAGTTGTTCCCAATCTGGCAGTTTCTCTCTTCCATTAACCAAGTCTCGGTAGCTGTGCCAACTCTTTGGAAGACCGAGGAGAGCTAGACTCACCATGTCGTCATCAGTTGTCATGACCCTTACCCTTGCAAGCTCATCCCTACAGGTGGTGAGCTTGTTCAGGAATGTAGAGATTGTGTCGCCCTTTTCGTACTTGATCTTTCAAAGTTTTTCTTTCAGCGCTAGCTTGCTCTGATCACTGCTATTATGGTAAAGATATTTCAATGTTTTCCACATCAAAAATGGAGTCTCCTTCCCATGGAGGCTCGAGACAATGTGATCTTGAACTCCCTCCAAGAGGATTCTCCTTGCTCTAGCCACACACTTTTTCCATTCCGCCAGTTAAGTAGCATTAGTCAGCTTTTGGACTTTTTGATCAATGAAGTCCTTGAGACCATTATATTCCAATACTGCCTCCATGCAATCCTTCCAGGCTATATAATTTGAACTGCCATCAAGGGCATATTCGAGTCTTAAACTATTGAACACCATCGGTGAAATAGATGTGATAAGAACTGAATTCAATATTCAGAAACCAAACTTCATACTTATCTTGCTTGTATACTATTCTTCCTTGATCACCTTTGCTCTGACACCATGTAGAATTTTCACTGTAGATCTCCTAATATATGCAATGTCCTAAAGCATAATACTAGATCTACTTCTACCATAAACTTTGCAGAAGCTTAAACAGATATGAGCATCATCAAGCATGAATATATATAACTGAGAATGAGAAGTAATCATCAACCATAACACAGAAGATATATCACTGGGGAAAGAACCAACCTAAAACTCCAACTCTTTATTATCATACAAGTGGAAATCTTGTTCAAGTTACAAAATAATCAGCTCTCTAGTTATCTTTTTCTCTCTGTAATCAAACAATACAACTCACAGACTCAATAGACATAGAATATATCTTCGTCAAACCCTCCAAGCCTCCTATTTCCTTGTGCAGTTTTGATTGGGGTCCAATGATATCACATGTGTGAATTGGCCTCATCACACTCATTGTAACCTTAGGTCCAACTGCACAATCCATAAGGAATAATATTCCTTCTACATGCAAGGAATATTCACAAAGGAATATCCTAGCAATTGATAGTACATTGTCCCTCCATCTGATCTCAACTGGGTCTCTGACTAAACTGACATGCATGAGATATCCATCAGTGGATACTCAGTTATCTGAAATACAGTAGTTACATGCATGCAAGCATTAACTAACTGAACTCTCATTAATTTAACAAACTATTAAATTAATCTAACTCGACTTGACTCAGTTAAACTAAGTCAACTGATTACAACTCAATATTACAACTCATCCTTATCTCTTTAACTGAAGGTTAAATTCCTCAATTAATGGAGAAACTGTTGCATGTCCTCACATAGACTTCAAGTTTGATTTTCCTTAGCTAATTAACTCAAGATGAATTAATTAATTAATTTCCAAACTACTATTGACATCAAATTCGAATTTTACTTCCTATGTTTAGTCAAGGGATTGACTAAAATAAGAAGGGATCCTAAACTTATATTTTTAGAAAAGTTATTTTTAGCACTTTCACTTTTCACCCATTGTTGCTAAGATCACCAATGGTTGAACTGCTATTTATAGTCAGGCTATTTATAGCAGTGCTATTTTTAACATTTTTTATTTTTAGCATTTCTTGTTGCACACTTTTCAACAAAATGCCCGCTTGTAGCGTGGCACAATGATCAGGGGCTGTTACAAAGGATTAAGGCCTTCTTCCAAGCAAAAACCCGAAAATGGAGAAAAATCCAATACACAGAGATTTTTTCGAAAATACACTATCGGGCATGAATTCTAGACTTGAAATTTCATCAAATCGTCCTTATAACCCCCATCAGGTCTGGCCCTTATCGCTTATCGCAATCACAATCGCATTAGCCCTGCTATCGGGGATCATCGATTACCGATCGCCGATTTAATCTAGACCATTGATCTGATCCCCGATCGAACGGTCCATATCACATCGCATATTGCTATTGCATCGGCCCTTTGTGTTGGGGATCATCGATCTCTTGACCACTAATTTAATCCTAGCCGTTGATCTCATTTACAATCTGACGGTTGAGATTGCATGCCATGGATCAGAAATCGCATGTCGCATATGGTATCGACCCCTTTTTATTGTTGTGATACGATGTTGCGATGTGATATATCGTAATCGCATGTCACATAGTCCCAGGGTTCCTTCCCTTATCTCATAGCATCACCAACGCCGATATCGGCGATCGCAATGTTGCATCGGCATGGGGTCCTTTCCTTATATTATTTGCATATGCCTGCCTCCGACCCAATATGTCAAGGATCGGTAATCAGGGGTCTCTTTCGCCTCCACTTTAAGTCTGCCTCTTAGACTATTCTGATGTGATTTTCCTTTATAAAGCCTTTTAGGCCATTTTTTTTGAAGATTTTTCCTCTTTTTCAAAGGACAGAGGGCAAATTCTTTCTGTGATAACTTCTACATCCGAGGTCCATTTTAGCCCATTCAAATTGCAGTAGATTTAGAATGAAAATATCTACGCAATGGGACTATTTCCAGGAGCATCCTTAGACTTTCATTTTCCTCTATGAGGAACACTTAGACTTAGAAGTCTATCCAAAATCCGTTTTGGATCAGAAGACAACCCAAGGATTAAATATACTCTAACAATGGCATCAAAACTGGCAAGAGTTTACGAATACTTTATCCAGATCACATGTTAGGATCACAGACAAGAATGATGAATTGGTATGGATTCATTCTAAATGGGGTATATACAGTCCCAAAGAAGGTTATCTTGTTGCATAAGGGTTTTAAAAATTTGAAGAAAATTTGTTGGTGGTGGAATAGCATTTGGAAGTTAAAAGGTCCTCCAAAATCTAGATTATTATTATGGTGTATTCTTACAAATAAAATCTCCACTGCAGAAAATTTAAAGAAAAGGGTTATTCAGGGATCTACATGGTGTTCATTATGTCAATGTGTTAAAGAATAGATAGATCACCTATTCATATCATGTTTGGTAGAAAATAGAATATGGAACTTTACATATCAATCATTAGATATTTGGTATAGATGGAAAGGAGATACGATGAACGAAGCATGGTAGGAATGGTGCCAGGAACCCAAACCCCAAAAATATGGAATCTTGTGAGTCTTATTTTTTGGGCCATATGAATTGGCTAGAACAAGAAGATTTTCAAAGATCAACAGTTCAATCGTGAAAAATTAGGAGCCTTCCTCCTCACCATATAGGAACTCATCCCTGAAGAACTTCCCACCGTAACAAATTGTAGGCTCTCATCTAAGGTGATTTATCATACAAAGCCTTAGGAATACTTTGATGGATATGCAAATGAGACAACAATGGAGGGGGAGATATCCTGTACCTAAATGAAAATAATTTTTATAAAATGAGTTTTGGTTTTGGTTCTAATACAAATTATTTTTTCGAACAATTCAGTTTGAAGTTATTTCTTCTATTTGCTTTAGAAAAGGGGTGCAGGAAACTACAAATATTTGAAGATTCCAAAATTGTTGCTAATTGGTTCAATTGGGCAACTCAAGGTCACACACACAATCAAAATTTTATTGGAGTATGTTTTCCTAAAAAAAGCCCAATTTGATGAAATAACATATTCACATGTTTGCAGGGAAAGAAACACCATTTCTAATCACCCATCCAAAGAAGGGGCGCAACAGGCTTTGGGCACATGGATTATTCATGAACAAAATTGGATGTATTTCTATTAGTACTATCATTGTCCTTTTACCGGTCATGACATATGGACATTTTAAGGTGAAATGGGAATTTTCTGAACTTTTTGATGACAATATGTGACCATAGGGGATCCTCTCATGGCACCTATATATGTTTTTTGTCTTGTATTTTTGACATTTTGTACATATTATATAGATTTGAGTAGACGTATGATCAAGCCCTCAAACATATAGAACTATGGTACTTTATGTGGGCGGTTTACTAGACTGATAGATATAATGTGCATAGCAGTAGACTTTTCAGCGTCTATCTGGATATATTATATAGGATATGCTTGTGAGCATCTACTATATGTAATTTTCATTTTATCTCTTAATGGAAATTATGATTTTTCCTTTGGGAAAAACAAAGTATTGTTGAAATTTTAACATATAAAGATAGATAAAAAAACATAAACAAAAGATAACACCAATATCATATGCATGCACACATAAAATTATGCCCTTAAAGTTTGTTGTTCGTTAACATAATGTCTTCAACATACAAGGGCTTCGTTACTGGGAAAATGACCCTCTAAGGAAAAATAAAAACAACAAAACTTGAAATATTTCCAACTGATAAAACCCTATGCAAAACCTATCCTTGGATCTTGTTGGCTATTGGATCCTTCTCCATTACCCACCTTATACTCTTCCTCAAACTCTACACACTTGGTGAATGCCCTCCACCCAAACATTGATATCCCATTGTCTCATTATCTTGTGCTTGCTATATGTTTCTTCTCCTTTATTTTAGTCTTCCTTTTATAATTTTGAGTTTTTGACCAAATCCACAACCCTCATCTCTAAATTTATTGACAATTGACATTAGAGATCAACTTTGCTTGAGATCAATGATTAAGACTCATCTAATTCACTAATGCAAATATCTTTTGCAATCCATTAGATTAACTCACTTTTTCTTATAAAAGTCAATTTCTTTAATAGTTCATTTAAATAAAGTAATATGCTAAATTTAAAGGGTCCTTTGGATAACTTTCACATGTCTAAACACTTATACCAATGCAAAAGTACATTTTTGATGCTACTATCATTAACATTCCCTCTTAGCAAGGAAGGTACTTCCTTAAGAGCCACCTATAATTGGTTTTCCCTCTAGTCCTGGCACAATTTCCCATGCATAAACCTTCACCATGAATTTCCTCCAAACCTTATAGTTTGCTTCCTTTTTAATGACACTACTCATCAATTCTATATATTTCAAAAGATTCTTCGAAGGCATGCTCTCCCTGAATGTGCTCCTAGGAGCCTCCACATGCTCTTTAGCATCTCTCAATGTTTGCTCAAACCACCTGAGCCTTTTCACAAAACTAGAAGAAGCTATTGGTTGATCCCCACATGAAGGTTAAATCCCTGAACTATGATTATATACATGCTTCTCCCCCTCTGGAGCCTCCTACTCCTCACCCTCTATGTCATTATTGGTGGCAACTAATGAGACCTCCTAGTTCCCAAGTTCTCCTTGAAATTAACATCTCTACCCACAACTATCTACCTTTGCATTGATATGATCCTATAATATTTTGAAATCTAGTTGTATCCAGTAAATATCCCCTTCTCTCCTAAAAGATCCAATTTCATCCTCCTCTATATGCATATGGATGTATAATGGACAACTAAAGATCCTCAAGGGTCCCATGTTTGGATTTACTCTTATGAATGCTTCCTCATGAGTACTATCCCTAAATATCCTATGAGAGTTCTTTCTATGCACATATATTGTATTCTAAATGCCTTTGTCCAAAGACGTTGAAAATAGCAACAAGAAATAATAAAAATAGAATCCAGAATATTCCAATTTTAATTTGTACTTGAATTAAAATTGAATTTAGTCTCACCAGCTACTTGGAAATAATTAATTGATTCATTATGGATTAATTATTTGGATAAATTCAAGTTAGAAGTGTTTTTGAAGTCATGCAAGAGTTATCCCTTAATTAAGGAGATAAGATTGAGTTATATTTGAGTTGTAATTAATTAGCTTAGTTTACTGATTTAAGTCCACTTAAATTAGTTCCAAATGATTTGAGGAACTAATTGTGAGTTATCAGTCAGTTGATGCATGCATGCACTCAACCAGTGTACTCCAGATAACTGAAGATTCCCTCACCAGTAACTCATGCATGTCTATTCAGAGAAAGACCCAGTTGAGCTAAATGCCAAGGACATTGTACTATCAGTTGCATGTGTTTTCCTATAAAGGAAACTCATGCGTGCAGTGAAGGTAGGGTTCCTTGAGGATTGCGCAATCCATACAAGGTGTGAGATCAGTTTGTGAGATCATTTATCCACTTGGTTGGAGAAGATCATCCCAGAGGAACAACGCAAGGAAATAGGAGCTTGGAGGGCAGAGGAGAAGGCTTGTGAGAAGCTTTAATTTCTTGTGATCATCCAGGAGGATTGTACTGAGAGCTGGCTAGATATGAGAGCTAAGGATTTGTATAATTCCGATGTATTTCCACCTTGTATGATAATACAGATAGTGGGGTTTTTAGTTGAGGCTTTCCCCAAAGTATTTTCATGTTTCTTGAATGATTGATTCTTCTTCTTCTGGTTATATGTGTTCAGCTCGATCTTGCTCAATGTTTAAGCTTCCACAAAGAAAATTGATAGTAGAAGTAGGTTATAGAATTTTTCTTTGGTATATTACATTATCAGGTTAATCTATAGTCAAATTTTCTACATGGTATCAGAGCGAGATTTGTAGAGAATTTGCAGAATTTCTACATGGTATCAAAGGTAGCTGATCTATAGAGAAATTTCTACAAAAGAAACATGGGAATATCCTAATCATGTAGCATAGCCTTAGCAAAATCGATGATGGACCAATTATTTTTTACTACAACCCCATTTGGTTGAGGTTTGTATGAGACTATCATCTCCTTCTTAATCCCTACCTCCTTACAGAAATCCTTGAATTCATTGGAGCTGTACTCAACCCAATTACCCACCCTCAAGACCTTGATATTTATTTCTTGTTTGGTTCTCCACCTATGCCTTGAACTCCTAGAACTAATTAAAGAGCTCACCCTTGGTCTTAATGAAGAAGATTTAGCTTTTCTTGATATATTTATAAATGAACATGACAGAGTATAATGCTCCTTGCACCAATGCCACTGACATTATTCCACACACATTTGAATGAATGAGATCCAATATCTCCTTGAACCTTCTCTTGCTACTCAAAAAAGTGGCCTTGGAATTCTTGCAACATGCATACCCTCTGCATATTCCCTGCTCTTCAATACTGAATTTTGTGAGACCAATGACAATATCCCTTATGATCAACAATTCCCTGTAGTATATTTGTCCCAACCTCCTATGTTGCATCTCACATAGGTTGTCATTTTCATGTACCAAAGTCTAAACAAGTTTTCGCTTAAACCTATATAAGTTTCCCTCTATGATCTCGATGGTATTGTTGTGTCTGAGCTAGTAACCTATAGAAAAATGAGCACCTACCCATTTCTTAACATGACCTCATATCCTCTATCCTCCATCATTGCAACTGAGAGCAAGTTTTTCTTCAATATTAATACAAATAGCACATCCTTGGCTTCCAACATTCATCGTGACTCAAGCTAGAACTTAATCGTTGCCTCTCCCTTCACTCCATACTTAGCATCATTACCAAGCTCCACATCCCTGAATATTTCTTTATCAAATGACTAAATAGCTCTTGTTCTTATTTCATATGACATGATACACCACTATCCAAGTACCATGCACTCCTAGTCATAGTGTTGGTAGATAGAAAAGAGATCAATGAGAATTACTTCTCTAAATTTTCTACAAAATCATAAATTTGTACCTATACTGATGTTATTGTTTGTTACGACCTCCCCCCCTTCCCCTTATTCTTCTTTGGAAACTATGTTTCATATTGCCCATTCTTGTGGAAAATGAAGCACTACTTGCTCAAGTCTTTCCTTATTCCTAGTTACGATCCTTCACCATTACCTTTAGCACCCTTCCCCTTTCCCTTCTTGGTCAAATTGTCTAGGGCTAATTTCTCCTATCTATCTCCTTTCATGTTGGCCTTAGACTCCTCCTAATCCTCTTCCTTGATGCAATCATCTAAAAGCCTCTTCCATTTGAGAATTTTCTCCCAAGTATAGACTCCCTTGAAAAATGATTCTCATGGCTTCGTGAACTCATTTAGTATCACATTGATGAGTTTTGTTGCATCCACTTTCTCCCTAATATCTAAAATCCGATCCTATATCTAGGTGATCTTCAACAATTAGATGGTAACCTTATTAGACCTCGATATTTGGATGGATATGAGAATATTTCTCAAGATCGTCTTTGTATTCATGTTATCACTCTAGAATAGGACCACTAAATCCTTAAGCATATATTTGGTTCATTACTTCTTTACTAAGTATGGATTCAAATGATCCTTTATGAAATATATGATCACTCCATGGGCTATAATGTCCTTCTTCTCATGAAACACCTTGAGTGTTGCATCTGTTGGTATATGAACAATCTTCTCTATAATCTCCCATAAGTCATGCTCCTTTAAAAGCAAGGTCACCCTCGCCTTCAATGAAAAGAAGTTAGATGCTCCATCCAATCGATATTCATATATGAGACTAGCTATTACCATTACTAGATTTGATAAAATTGCCCATGTGTTAAGTCCTTCTAGCACCCACAAGAATAAATGTGTTGTTGGTTTCTAGATTTGCTAAGATCTCCTTAAAGATCTAATGGTTTTTCTAATAAATTATATGGCTCTACGTTTTGGTCCTTTAAAACACATAAAAAAAATTAATTGTTGTCAAACCCTTTATTGGTATGGCCTCCCTCTTTTCCTCTTAAGAATGACCTCCACCAATTACTGATGGTTGATCTAATCTATGACTTTTATAGTTGCACAAACTATTATATGGCCCGATTTGATCATTTTGTACCCAGATACCCTCATCAAGTACCCTTCTATTGTCACAAATAATACCTTGTTGTTTTGTATCACCCATAAAGTTATTGTCATCTCTTCCTAGCTATCATCTATTGTACTTCCTTGCAACTGTCATATGTCACATGTGGTAGTCGTCCTTCTCTATGCATGTATGATTTCTACTATCACATCATGTGTATGATGGTTATACTCACTACCATCATAAATTCACAACTCGTATTTTGTGTTATGTTCTACGTGTGTATATAGCTATTGTCGTAAAATCCTAAATATGGCATTGTCATCATCTGCCTTTTTCATTTTATGGTCACCGCACATCACTTATAACCACCATTTTTAATTATTTTTAATGTATGGCCACTAGCCTAATTGTGTATGGTCGTTGACCTAATTGTGGACAACTACTATCATCGGTTGGCCTCTCACACATGCTTGTATGAACATGTATTTCCCTTGTATGGATCTGTGCAATAATTTTAGAGATTGGCCTAATTCTCAAAGACACTGCTTTGATGCCATGTTAATTGCTAATCTTAGCTACTTGCAATTTATTTTCTAGTAAATACCTTGTTGTAAACTACTTAAATGTAAATCTATTGAACAAAGCATTATTGATATTTTAACAGGTAAAGAAAAAATCAGTGTCTTGTGTCGCAGATCCAAGGGAGACTTTGATTAAATATCCTCCAAAGTTGCATGTGTAGAAAGACTTCCTTATACTTTCCTTCCCCTTGCTCATCTTGACGTGGTTGTGATGCACCTTTTCTCAAGTACTTGTGCTCAACTCTTGGTGGATTCCACCATCTCAAAGAGTCTTTTGTATTACTTAAAGAAGACAATGATTATGCCCCTTGGTATAGTGGTTGTCTATAAGTGAGCAAGATAGAGATAGATGTTGGGAGGAATAAATAGATTTTAAACTTCAAAATAAACAAAAAAAAAAAAAAAGAAGAAACAATTACGTGGATATTAATTTAGAGCAAGCTAAAATATATATATTATTATAAAGAAGGGGAAAACATAAAAGCTACATCATCACCTCTACCTAATAAGTTAATAAACAACCCCTATTAATCGAAAAACAAATTAAAAAATATAAAAAATTAACTAATAAATATAACAAAGCAACACCCTATCAAACATTAATCTTAATATTAAAAACTTCCTAAATCAAAATATTAAAAAATAATATAAGTGCAATATACTAATCCACTACATTAAAAGTTTAACTAATTCTTTTGTAAATACTAATTTGAAGTTGGGAAATCCTTCAATAAATGAAAGAGTGAAAGGGACCTCAAAGAACATTGTATTCTCCTAACAAAATGTTACAAACTAAAAGGTGAGTTAATTGATTTAAAAATTGGAATGGCATAGCAAAAAAGGCATATCGTTTCCATAGTCCCTACTGCCTAAACATATTTCTTTAAAGACAATTTGTATTCCTAATCAAATTGCAAATTTTGGATGGATTTGGACGTGGTGAAAACTATCACGGCTGCATTTCAATTTGATCCAAAAATGAACGGTGTGGATTGAAGTTAAGTTTTCTTTCAACAGGATTTAGTATGTCATAATGCCGTCTTAGCTCAGCTGGTAGAGCGCGTGGCTTTTAACCACGTGGTCGTGGGTTCGATTCCCACAGACGGCGCCTTGAAGGTATTTTTAACGTTTACATTTCGAATTTACCTACCTAAGCAAACATCAAAGAGAATATCGCCTCTACCTAATGGAAATGCTTCGTATAAAGATTTATTTCCTTTTCTAAATGGAATGGGAAAGATCCTAAATAGTTTTACTTTAGTAAGTCACTGGGGGAGGAAATATGATGTTAGTTTATATTCCATTTAGTTATTGGTGAATCATCTTATTTAATCAAATTTGAGAGAACCAGTAAATTAAAGTTTAAGTATTTATTTTTATTTACCAAAAAATAGTTATTTTATTTATTGAAAATAATAAAATTGTATTTTATGGACAAATTAATTCTATGTATATATAAGTCACATTAAATGCATATTGCTTATTTTCAAAGCTAAATTTTTGTGTTGAAAAAATCTCAAATTACAATAGATAGATTTACCTTGGTGCGTTTATGCATTAATGTTATGAACACATAAAATTTCTACTCTTTAAATATATTATTTCATTAATAAAATGTTTAAACATACCAGAGCTTTTTTATTAGGAAAAATACAAATGACAAAACCTGAAATATTTCCAGCTGATAAAACACTCTACAAAACATGTCTTTCAATCTTGTTGGCTAAAAGATCCTTCTTTATATTTGCCCCTTATACTCTTCCTCAAACTCCACACACTTGAATTAATGTCCTCCACGTAATCACTAATATCTTACTATCTTACTCACTAGATGTTTCTTCTCCATTAACCTAACCTCTTTTTAATAAATTTATGTTATTAACTAAATCCACAACCTTAATCTCCAAAGTAATTAACATTTAAGACTAGATTTCAACTTCACTTAAAATTAATAATTGGAATCTATTTAATTTATTAATACAAAGAATTATTACATTTCATTAAATTAACTCATTGTTTAATAAAATTCGATTATTTTTAATTTATTTAATTAAAATAATTTTTTTAAAACTAAAAACTCTATAAAACAATTTCTACGACTCTGTGTAAAAATGTATATTCATTTTCATTATGTTATCATTATCATTATCATTATCTTTTTTAAGCAAGAGTCTAACCTTTTAATTCATTAAAGTGTAAAATCCATTACATAATGTACAATAGTTCACAAGGAACTGTGAATTGAGTGGAAAAAACCCAAGACTCCAAAAAACCCAGCCCAAGGCCAAAGTCCCGCCCCTTACACACCACACTGCTACCTCTTAATAGGAATACCAAGCTTCCAAACTATTAAACCATTAACCGCTAACTCTCCAAGCATCAAGGATACCTCCAAAGCAAAGAGCATTGGAAGTCGAAAAGACTCCAAAACCCGGAAAGTCATCATTCATTATCTTTCTTTGCCTGACATGCATCCATAATCTCAACCGTTGGATCCTCCTGATCCATCCAATGAATGTAGAGGATTTCGCAATGTGAAGAAGCTTGACTGCTAACCAGAAGGTCCCACTGACTTGCTCGCTCCATTCTGACCGTCGATCCGCTTTCCCTGATCCGATGGCTAAGGATCATATCGTGTGGTGCAACCCTACCGAACATTATTGTGCGAGAAGGGCGATAATGCCCCAGACCCCACTGCCACGTTTTATCCCATGAGTGGGATCGCTTCCAAATATCCAAAATCGCTTCCCACTTACGCAAGATGCAATCACCAGAAAACCTCCCCCAACATGGTAAGGCGATCGCCGACGGAAAACAAGGGGTATAACGGCCAAAAATCAGTACCTAAGATAGATAAATAATCACTTTCCCTTCTCGCATGTACCTGAACTCGTATACGAAACTATCACTGCTATTCAACCTTTCTGTTGAAAAACTGGCACTCCCTTTTTGTTTCCCCCTGGGCTCTCTAAGCAAATTCTTTACTTGACTACGGGGGTCGAAAAAGGTCTACCACCCATACCCGGACGAGCCATGCAGAAAAAAGCTACCCATACAAAACACCGTGATTAGGACCTAACCGCTAAGTCCCTGTCCTCTTCCGCTTGCTCATGACACAAAGTTTTCACTCTGCACTGAGGCCACTCTTGCCAATTCATTATAATCCTGCTATCAGGACAATTCACCCCTTGGTTGGCCAGTAGATCCACCAGCTTATTGGTTGTTCTATGAACATGGTTAAAACTAACAATACGAAGTCCCTAGAGATGACCCTGAATTCTCTAGAAAACTCGGATAAGTCTCCAGTGTTTTGAAACTTTCTCCGACCCTGTTCCACCGCTGATTCTTTTTACCAAGTTAATAATTAACTTTGAGTCTGCTTATATAATCACATTCGAGTGATTGTCCTGCTTCAAAAACTCTAAGCATTGTTCCATAGCCATTAGTTTCGCCATGTTATTGGTAGCTTTTCCTAAATGACCATGGAAGATGGAGATAATACCTCCTCTTTCATCCCTTAAAACCCCACCATAGCTAGCAGTTCCCGAGTTGCCTTTAGAAGCTCCATCAATATTGTATTTCAAATACCCTTTTGGGGGAGTGTACCAAAAAAATTTCTCCGTATTTAAAGAAATCACTTGCCTTTCCAGGCTTTGAGGAATGATCCCCTGAATACCCAACTTCCTGAGAATTTTCAAATCTACCTCTGACGGAGGATTTTTAGGATAATTCTTCACTGTGGATCCTACTATTTCCTTCAACTATTTTAAAATCATCTCAAACAAGAGATGAGAGGGTTTCTTTTCTTCTTTAAATATTCTCTTGTTCCTTTCTTTCCAAACATTCCATATAATAAAACTTGGTGTTAGGGCCTAGGCCGAGTTAAGCCATTCACAATCAAAAACGTTTCTTCTCCAATTATTGAGGGTGTTAATTATACTCCCTTTGTCTCTATTAGATTGATGAAAAATGATGGCAAAAGAATCCCATAGCCAGGAGGTAAAGCTGAAGCTATTGAGTAAATGTCCCATTGATTCCTCTTGAGCTTCACATAGCTGGCATCTAGAAGGCCCCAGAACCACCCTCCTCCTAATATTATCCCAAGTCAAGATTTTTTTGGGATGAACTAACCACATGAAGAGTTTGATCTTCATCCACCCTTGGTGCCTCCATAGGTTTGGCCAAGTCTTGTCTGGTATAAGAGAACTCAGCTTAAGTAGAATTCCTTTTGCTTCCTTAAGATTGAAAGTGCCCTCATTATTATTGCCCCATCTTAGCTAATCTTTCCCTCCTTTTACTAAGATCTTCCTTTGCTCCAGCGTTTTCCTTAATATCTCTGCTTTTCTATTCAAGGGGCTCCCCTCTCTGCCATCGATGTTCTTCCAGATTCTCCACTTTTTAGTATGTTGTGTATGCTCCCAGAAGTCCTTTACCTTGATTAGTCCTTGCATATCTGTCTCGTGCTTAAGGTCTAAAAATTCCTCTTTTAGCAGTATTGGTTCTTATTGCCACTTGTCCTCCCAGAAAAGAGCGAAGTTTCCCTCTCTGATTTCCCGGAAACTATTTTCTTGAACAAGGCTCCTGTTCTCCCAGGCTTTGTTCCATATGTATGAGCCTTTTATGTTTCCAGACATTCTTATGAGATCACTACTATGCCATGAGCTAGCATATTTTTCCTTCCAGATATTTGCCCATTAGGCCTTTGGATTTTGTACCCAACGCCACCAAAGTTTGGCCCCTAAAACATTGTTAAGAATTTCTTGATCATCCAAGCCTAGGCCTCCATAGTTCTCGGGCCTACAAATTTTATCCTAAGAAACTAAGGCCCACCTTTTCCTTGTTTCCTCCTTACCCCACAAGAAATCTCTTTGGATGTTTTTGAACCGCTATAGGACCCCTTTAGGAGTTGGGAGGGGCGATAGCATGAAAACTGGAATAGCTTGCAGAATTGCCTTAGTGAGAACCAACCTACCGGCTAGGTTTAAAGACCCGATGGTCCATTTTTTACTTTATCCTGTAGCTTATTGATTGATGGTTCCTAGATGCTTTTGTGCAATGGTTTAGAAGTAAGAGGGATACCTAAATATTTTGAGGGGAGGAAGTCCCTTTGAAAGCCTAAAATTCTGGAAATATTTCTCTGAATCGCAATATTGGTATTAAAGAAAAAGATTTTTGATTTGGATAGATTAACTTCCATACCTGTGGCCATGGCAAAGACGTTCAGTAACTGTTTATAGGTTGTAGCTTCTTTGACTGTAGGGATTCCCTGTAGCATGGTATCATCTACAAATTGTTGATGAGTTAGAGCCTGACCATTCTTAGATAGTTGAAGACCTTTAATCTTACCTGTAACTTTAGCATGCTTGATAGATATACCAAGTCCTTCCATCATGAGAATGAAAAGAAAAGGAGAGAGTGGGTCCCCCTGCCTAAGGCCTCTGGAAGGACAAAAGATCTCTGAGGGAGAGCCATTCACCAAAATTGAAAAGTTGGAGGAGGTCACTAAGGCCATAACCCACCTGACCTAGTTATGATCAAATCCGAAAGCAATAAGGACCCGCTTCATATAGGTCCATTTGACCTTATCATAAACTTTGGCTATATCTAATTGCATGATCATTCTAGCCTGCCTTTTGCTACTCAACGAGTGCACCACCTCTTGGGCTTGAATGATGTTGTCTAAAAAAAATTTTCCCTCAACATAACCTGATTGTTCCCCTTAAACAAGAGTAGGAAGCAAAGGTTTAAGTCTATTAGCCACTACTTTGGATATAATCTTGTAAACCACATTACAGAGAGCTATGGGTCTGAACTTATCCAGCGTTTGCGCAATATCCTACTTAGGGATAAGGGAGATGAAGGAGGTATTGAGCACTTTCAAAATAGTTCTATTCAACCTGGAATCCTCCACTACATTCAAAACATCACGTTTGACAATACTCCAGCATGCTTTAAAAAAATCCACATTGAAACCACCTGGGCCTGGTGCTTTTCCATTCTGCATTTCTTTGAGGACATCCCCTACCTCCTCTTCAGAAACTGGCCCGTTTAGATTGAGATTGTCCTCTTTGGTTACCAGATTTGGTATGTTTCTAGTTACCTCATTGATAGACTGCTCCCTATCCGTAATATTTTCCTGAGCAATTCTTCAGAAATTCTAAACAAACTCAGCTTCAATATTCTCATGGGCGGTGAGAAGAATCCCATCTTCGTTCTTGATTAAAGATATTCTGTTGTGAGTTCTGTTTTCCATAGTGGATCTGTGAAAAAAAATTGTGTTTCGCTCTCCCTCCTTTAGCCATTGAACTCGAGACTTTTGTCTCCAAAAAAATTCCTCTTGTTTGCACAGATTATCCCATTCTTGATGATATTTATCCACTTGGTTACTTTTATCTCTATCAAATCCATCCCTAATTAGAGCTCGGTTGAGAACCTTCATTTTGTTTTCAACATATTTTTTTTCCACAAAAATTTGCCAAACTCATTTCTGTTCCAATCCTTTAGTCTTAGTTTGATATGCTTTAATCTTTTGTGGAGAAGAAACATTCTTATTCTTTGAATCTGTAAATCTTCTGACCACCATTTTTTAATATTGTTGATAAAATATGGGTGGGAAAGCCATATATTTTCAAATCGGAAAGTTCTGTTTTTGAAAGTACCTATACCTTTGATCTCTAGTTGAACCGACCAATGATTTGAGCCTCCAAAGGGGAGAACTTTTTCTATTACTTCCTTATTTGTCGACATAAGATCCTCTGAGATAATGAATCTGTCTAACTTAGAGGCTACCTGAAACTCGCCTCCTCTTTTGTTATTCCAAGTAAAGAGACCAGTATTCGTTTTAGTATCTACTAGGTTCATATTGTCTATGAAGGTTTGAAACTCTAAAGAGTCTTTACTAAGAGTTCTGATTCCTCCTTTTTTCTCTGAAAGAGATTTAATCATGTTGAAGTCCCCACCCAAGACCCAAGGTATTCCTACCTATTTATTACTAAGCTCCACAAGGGAATCTAGAAACCTGTGTTTGTCGTCTATTCTTTGAGGGCCATATACATTTGTGACCAGATAGGTGCACCTGTCTCCTACAGGTTGAACAACTACTAATAAGTAGTTCCCGGTTGCCTCCACATCTATTATGCTAATTTTTTAAAGGTTCCAAAGAGTGAGAATTCCCCCCGTTGTATTCTCTGCTTTGACTTCAAGAAATTCCAATCTGCTGAGCCATTTTCTATGAATTTTTCTTAATTTTTGAATGGAACATTTTGTTTCTTGGATAAATATTATATCTGGCATTTCTTGTTTCATCCTATTACTAAGCATTCTCTTCTTTCTCTTACTCCTTAGACCTCTGATATTCCAAGATGTAAACTTCATAATTAAAGATTTGTGAAGAAGTAGTTGGCTAGATATTTCATCTTACCTGAATCTATCATTAGCTTTCCACACTCCATCAAGAGTTCATTCTATGTTTTCCATCCTCTTTTCTTACCTGGGTTTCTTGTTGCTAGTCCCAGAGTTGTTTTCATCGTTTTCACCCCTCTGTTGTCTTGCTTGTTTATGTTTTTTCCTTTCTCCAACTCATTTGCCTGCATTTTCCATAAGAAAAGTTGTTGTATTCTGTTGAGCTCTTCTTGAGGTACCGAATCTACTCCTCTCGTATTTCCCTGAATCAAGAACCTTTCCAGATCTAGATTTTCTTTGTCCAGAATCTCCTGCAGCTCATTTTCCTTAAGGTCCATTTCACTCTGGGTCATTTCCTAATCCATCTCAAGTTCTATGTCACTCATCATAGTTTCTTTCTGATAATCAGTTTCCTTTGTTTGTTCACTATCTTCTTCTTTTTTCTTTTCCTCGGAATTTTCTTCCATAGCTTGATCTTCTTTAGGAATCTCTTCGTTTTCCTCAAGAACTTGGCATTTATTTTGGCTGACCTGTAGCCCTTCATCTTGATGATGCTTTGGTCCTCTTTTGCTGCCTTTTCCTTGATTTACCACTTTCTGGAAGATGTCTGTTTCCTTCGTTGTGCTTGTTTTGTTGTTATTTACCACTTTACTGAGTGGACAGTCTCTAAATAGATGTCCATGTTCATGACATCTGCGGCATCTAAATGGAATATTCTCATAGTCTACTGTTTGCACCCATTCTTCATCCAAAACCTCCAGGATCAGTTCATCTGGTAGAGCTCCTAATAGATCCATTTCCACACATATCCTAGTAAATGAAGTGTATTTCCCTCTTCTGGTGGCTTCAGAAGCTTTGACAAAATGACCTAATTTATTGCCTATGGTTGTTAACGATTCATTTTGACAATAATCCAGAGGTAAAGAATAGAGTCTTACCCAGACCAGTACTGAAGTAAAAGTCTCCCATTCTGGGAAAAAATTCATCATCCATGGCCTCATGTAGAGTCCAACTGCTGCATAGAAGTAGGGCCCTCCTTCAAATACTCTGTCCTTGTCTTAATTGTTCGTGAACACCACAGTGAAAAATCCCTTTGAACCAAAATGTAGGTCAATGCTCCCTTTAGGTTTCCAGTGATATTTGATCCATGTTTGTAATGTTTTTTTAGTGGGTCATAGTCCCATAAATTTACAGATAATAGCATATGTCTGCATGTGATCCCTGTGTGCTTGCAGAGAGGGATCATTTAAAATAACTCTAGGTGTAATCTCAGCTTTGGGTTTGCAGGGTCCCTTTTGCTTTTAATATTTAGTCCCCTGTTTTTTGTCTTCTTCCTCCTTGTTCTTTGTGCCATTGTTTTCCTTAATTTTGGCTCCTACTGTCTCATCTTCCCTATTTTTTTTCTCTTCTTTTGAAATTCCTCTAGTCATTTCTAGACCTCTATTAGCAACGGTCTCCTTGTAGGAGGGAGTGGCACTCCCTCCTCTAACCGTCCATGTGAAACCCTGCCCGCAACTCGCTGAAACCCTTGTTATTCACCTTCGCGCTTTCTACTCCGATCCCGTATCCAAAAAAACAACTCATTATCATTAATATTTAATTCTTTTAACTTATAACAAATACTCACCCATAAAAGTTTAGGTCATATTATTTATCAAAAAGTTTAGGTCATATTATTTATCAAAAAAAATGTGTAGCAATATCAAAGCATGAAATGAACCACCGAATTAAAAACTTGTTGCGTTGTATCATTATTCTTCCGAGGTAAAAAAATTCAACATTACACTTACCCATATTAGAGATATGCTAGTTATATGCTTCACTCTCACTCCGTTTTTAGCTAGTTATGTGCATGACTATCTTCACTCTCACTGAATGTTTAGGATTATATTTAACATAATATGATATGATGTAGATTTGAAGTGCATTGGTGATATAAAAAGGATACGTGTTATGTAATTGAAGATTTAGGATTATATTTATCTTTATTTATTTATTGATGGTATAGATTTCAAGTATATTGGTGATCTAAAGAGGATACTTGTTATAATAAATGTAATTTATTTGTTATTAAATAATGGGTAATTTGTAAATTTTTAGTAAATGTCATAATATTTTATTAGAATTTATATATATATATATATATATATATATATATATATATATATTTATTTGTTTATTTGGATAATTTGTTTTTGTATAAAACAAAATTTATTTAGATAGTCATTTATATTAATTTGTTGTACCTGCTGTAACACTCTCTAAAATTTTAGCTTGCATTCAAATTTTGGAGTTTTTTTTTGGTTTATTTTTTGATTGTTGCAAATACTCAAGCTCATCTCATGAGCCTTCTTGAAGTTCTTTGGCCCCTTTTGCTTGTTGGATTAACTATTGTCTTTTGGCATGTTTGACTATTGTATAATGTTTGCAAGCCTTTTTTGGTGGTTTTGAAGGTCGGTCTTTGTGTATATGAGTTGTCTCAACCATGTAAACATTCACCACATTCATGCACAAAGTCTTGAGCGATATCACACAAGTGTCGTCACGGTCATCCTAAAGTCTATCTCAAGTGTCGCACTTGTCGCATCTTGTCATGAGGCAGTCACATGGAGGGGAACGCTTTGCTTGTGTGTTCCGATGATCTATGTTGTCATGTCGTCAAAATATGCTAAGTGTGTGATCACAGTTCAAGTCATCACGAGTCCATCTTTCTTCCCCCACACAGCCATTTTTGGAAAATCTTCCCAACCAGGAAACTTAGCTTCACTAGGCCCCAACTTAACTGTTCACTACGTAGCCTTAGCCCTCTTGGATGTGATCTTGCTACCTAGAACTATGCAATGTGCAGTCCCTGCCCTTCGGGGCTATTCTGCGCAATTCTTGAGTCCAATAGCCTTCCTTGACCTCCATAATTACGCAATTGTGCCTCCCATTTTTCCTTGAACTATGCCCTTTGCATCTTCAACCCTCAAGCATTTTCCATGGATGTTGGAACTATGGAATGTGCAGAAATCCCAGCCTCCCTTTGCCTCCAAAACTATGCAGATGCTTCCTCTAGTGTCCTTCCCTCAATCAGAGCTCACTGCCTCCAAAAACTATGTAGTTCTACTCTCCAAGCCTCCTAACCCCCCTTGCCTCCTAATAATACACAGTTTGTCCTCCCAGGGCTCCATCCTGCAACCTCCATTGCTTGTTTGAACTATGTAATTTTGTCCCTCAGTGGGCACTGCATTGTTTTTCCCCTCGTTGGAGACTGTGCAGAAATATCCCTTAGTCTAGCTTGATTTGTGTACTGCGTAGTCTCAGTGATCAAGCTCCCACCTTGTATGTTGGAACTACGCAATGCACAGTCACTAGGCCCTTTCTCTAAGTCTGTGACTTGTCCCAAGCTTAGTTCATCGATAACAATGCATCATCTTAGACTAGGGAGTTCTCATACTGATGTCGTCCTGTCATGAGTGAATTGTAGGAACATGTACGCTATCAAGTCATGGCAAGATGATGAAGAAGAAAAAGGAGAAGGGAAGCATGCCTAAAGACTCTCTTACAGCTAAACTCACAAGTTGATCTATCAAGAGCAAGTAAAGGGACACAAGTTTGCAACTACCATCCAAAACTTAAGATCATTAAAGACCCTACATCACCAAGCTATGCAGAGGAGAAGAGAAAGCATATCCAAGAAGACATCAAGAACTCAATAACAACAGTGACTTGACAGTGCCACATCATTAATCCAGTCCATGTCAACAGTGTCATGTCAAGTCGTGTCATGAGTTGTCATATGCCACATTACTATTGTGGACCATGTATATTGTATTCAAATGTATTGCAAAGTGGAATTCCAAAGAACACACATGAATATGAAGATTCATGTAAGGTTAAAAGTCATAGGAAGTTGAACATACGTGAGGGTAATCAAAGAGTCACAAGCGGGAAGCATCACCCCTTGGTTATATATACCCCCTCATTGTATGAGAAGACGACTTTTCACCTTGGCTCCTTTCCTAAGGCATTAGAGAGATCAGCTAGTTCTTTGAGGAGCAAGGAGTGGCTCCAATGTCCCACTATTGGGGCTAATGATGTACATTGTAAACATGTGTCTTAGAACTTTTCTCAATAACAAAAGCCTTTTAAGGCCAACACATTCTTCATGCATGGAATATGAATGTTGGTATGACTATTCTATGCACGTTTGTATTTCTTGTTTTCTTTCACATGTACTAAAATAGTTGAACTATTTCGATTATTTTAGTGCTTATCTTATTGCGAATGTGTTGTAATGGTTCTTATCATTGTCCCTGTTAGCCCTAAGGTTCAGTGCTGACTTTTGGAGGGTCAAAAGGAGGCTCAGTCTATTCTGCTGCTATCAAAGGGGCCCCACCTGGGTCAATTTTCCCCTTCTCCTCTTAGCCCGTTCACTTTTCACCCTTCCCATTTCCCAAATTAACCTTCTAACCCAACCATATGCCCTTGTGCGCTCATAAAAATAGCTCACCCCATCCATGCCATTTATCTTCTCCCACCAATCCAATTGCCCACATTCCTCCAAATAAAGACAACCTGCCCAATCAACCTCCATTGTCAGATCACCTCCACCAGATCTGACGTCCTCACTCATATCGCATGGAAAACTAGCGTGGTCAATACATGCACGATATGGGCGGTTTCTCTCCCTCCTCCACTGCTACGTGTCAGCTGTTGAATGGAATCACACGACTTCAGGAAATTACCACTTACCGCCTGATGACTGTGCGATAAAAAAACCATTACCGCCCAGAGTAAACCACCTTGCCCATTACCAGCCATGCAACTCCTCTGCCCGATAACCGTCCAATCTACCTACTTGAAGACCTGATAGCCCGAACATATCCTGCTCCCACCAAGACCATTAGCCTCTGCAAATTGATCTCCGCCACACATCTCCTCAATCCAATGACCATCGTCACCGTTCATCTACCCATGCACTCCATCCCCACGACTATTCTGACCCCAATAACTGAATTAAACAGAAAAGGACATGGCACGACTTAGAAACCGAATTAAATAGTTATGGCACTACTCTGCCATGATCAATCCAGCTGCCTAAAGGACATCACAGTACCAGAACTAATGGAGTTTTCGTAATAGAGAAAGCAACTGCATCCGAAGACGCTTTCAGACAGTTAATAGTGGGTGGTGTTCAAATAAGACCCCCCATCCATAAATGACTAAGGCCGGTGTAATGAAATATTATAAAGCCTAAAGAAATATGTAAGGAGGGTTGGCATTTGATGTAAGGTTCAACTTCCGGAGACTGTAAACGCTTTGTAACTTGTAGCGTCTCATCTTCATTTTCAGCAATGCAAGCTTCTTTTGTTGTTACATGCTCACTGTCCATTTCTTCTCTATTCTAATCTTGTGCCTGTGGAGTTGTATTCATGATTGTTCCCATGTTTAATACTAGATAACTGTCATCTTATCCCTATATTGAAATATTGAACGTATCAGTGAGTAGGCCACTCAAGTTTCTTCTATGTCTGATGTAAAACAACTGTCATCTTGTCTTTGCATTGATAGATTAGATCTACAAGTTTATTTACTAGTTGCAGCCAACCATCACATGGTTGTGTGTATCTACTGGTGTAGTTAGTATTCTCCATATTCACCTAATTCCTAAACTGTTGAGCATTGGTGGTCTAAATCCTTGTAGTCTGAGGGTGTTCATGCATGTTTGGAGTGAAAACAGAGTAGAAGTGGTTATTTGGCTTGAACCAAACCATCATCCCTTCCAATAAACTTCTACAAAAATAGTTTTATTTATATGTTACCAGGAATCTCCGAGCTACAACCTAGGAGAGTTTCTTGGAGCCCTAACATAATTGGTGCCATTGTCAGGGAGAAGAGATTGAAGCTCAGGTTCCCTGGGAGAATGACACATATCCAGCTTTGATGATAGACAAAGTCTAGACATTTTTTGTTGTAATCATCTATCTGGCAACTCTACTAGAGGCCGAAACTCTTGGCGACTCCACATCACAGTTCTAGCTCAGTTTGTGAGGCACACTTGGAGAAATCCTCAGAAATCACCAGCTGACCCAGTAACTGACCTTGAGAGGATTATTAAGCAAAGAAAGACATCACAAAAGGGAGCATCAAGATCAGGTAAACCTAAACAATATTATGCATCTCTGCAAGAAAGGCTTGTAATAGAGCACATACATACTGAGAATATAGCCTCTAGTACTAGCAGTGAAGAGAAATTTTCAGAGATTCATAAAGCTCCCTATTCTTTAGGTCCTCCTTTGGATCTTAACCCAAAGGAAACCTCCCCTCCTATCCATCATATTCCTTTGACCCTGTTAGTCTTTCTCAACTCTCTATATTTCAAATTGCCAACATTCTTTCGTCTACCCCAGTCATGACAGGCCCACAAGCACCGACCAAAATGGAAAGAACCATAGTTGCTAGGTATGGACCCTTGGTCTTGCCTTCTCCTTTGGATGCTATGCCTGTAGGAGAATATCAGAAGTACATGCCTAAGTTCACTGGGACAGAAGGAGTCACAATAGAAGAACATCTTGAGTCCTTCTATAGCTATGCTGATAATCTAGACATTAGTGAAGATGATGTGTGGATGAGAGTATTTTTCCAAAGCCTAGATGGAGAGGCTAGAAAATGGTTCAGAGAATTAACCCCTAGGTCTATAACAGACATTGAGGCCTTAGATGATGTGTTCCTAAAGCATTGGGGGAATAAGAAAGATCTACTCTACTATCACACTGAGTTTGGGAACCTGAAAAGGAAAAATGGGGAGTCACTTTCTGATTTTAATAAAAGGTTTAACCGCATGTACAGCAAGATACCAGCTGAAGTGAAACCCACACCTACTACTGCCAAACTCATCTATGCCAATGCCTTTGATGCTGACTTCTACCTGCTATTCAGAGAAAGAAGATGTGCTTCTCTGGCTGAGATGCAGGATGCAACCTTGGAAGTAGAATCCAACATCATGGTTGTAGAGAAACTCAAAGGACATGCTAATCGAAGGAGACAGAGGGGTGAATCTTCTTCATCTCTAGACCCCAAGATAGACAAAATGACTAAGATGATAGATTCATTGGCCTCTAAAATCTCCAAGCTGAAGGTTGAGCAGCATTCGGGGAAAGGAAGGGCTCCTAACACATTCGCTCCTAGAAACCCAAATCCATATAGGAAAGCAAATGAACAATTGCAGATCATGCAAAGGTGCAAAGAGGCCAATGAAGAACAGAAGGTGAAGACTCCTTTCCAAAGCGTAGTCATGGAGGAGGAGCAATTTGATGACAAGGATGAGATCCATTACATGGAAGACAAAGGCATTACTTCCTTTTTGACATTAGCTGCCTATGAGGAGTCATTACTCAGGGACTAGACCAGCCAAGAGTGGGATAGAGAAGTTGTTATGCAAACGGAAGATCAGAAAAGAAATAACCTGAGGTCAAGGATGAGTAATGTCAAAGAAAGCCCTGTCCAAAGAGCTGATATCCCTACAGAACAACAAGCTAACAAGAAAAAATGACCAGCAGCTGATCCCAATGTCCTAAAAGCACCAACTAAAGAGGTAAGAGGTACTGACAAGTCTCCTTCCCTTTTCAGTTTTGAATCAGAAGTCCAGAAGTTGAAAATAGTTGTACCTCTAATAGAACTAGTAAAGAGTGAGGCCTTCAAGAAACCCATCCTTGATGCCCTTGAGCTCAAAGCCACATGATCATCAAATGACGATGTGAATTTACAAGATGACAAACCTATAGTTTTGCTTGGCCTAATGACTGAACCCTTTGATGATAGTTCCCCATCCTTCTATGTATCCTTGACCATTCATGACAAAATCCTTCACACTGTCTACTAGACACAGGTGCCAGTCATAATATAATGCCCAAGGTTGTCATGGATGAGTTAGGCCTTGATATCACTAGATCTTATCATGACTTGTTCTCTTTCGATTCCAGAAAAGTGAAATGTCTGGGTTTAATCAAAGACTTGGCCATCACCTTATCCCGGCTGCCCATGAAGAGCATAATGATGGATATCATGGTAGCAGACATCCCCTCTAAGTTTGGCATGCTACTTTCCAAAGGATGGATTAAGAGGTTGGGTGGGACATTGCAAAACGACCTGTCCTATGCCACTGTCCCGGTTTTTGGGGGAGAAAGTAGAAGGTTATATAGGGAAGCCCAGCCGACCTACATCATTAGTGATGAAAAGGATCCCACTAATCATCCCATTTGTGTTGTGGACACTGATTTTGGAGCATGTATTCTCCAAATTGAAGAATCCCAGTTGACCTCAGTGCAGCTCAAGAAACCAGTAGGCCAGGTCATGGAGAAGGAAGGGCCGCAGATTTGGGATATGTTTTTTGATGGAGCTTGTTCTAGGGAAACCGCAGGAGCAGGTGTGGTGATGATATCCCCAACACGGGAGTGCATACCTCTGTCTTTCAAGCTGACTTTTCAGATCACTAAAAATATAGCAGAGTACGAGGCTTTGATATTGGGCTTGAACATTGCTAAATAAATGGGAATCAAAGACATAAAGGTGTTTGGAGATGATGATCTCATCATTCAACAAGTGAAAAAGACGTTTCAAGCATAGCACCCTAGGCTGAAAGCATATAGAGATGAGGTATGGAGGCTCAAAGATTCCTTTTGTAGCTTTTGTATCTCGTATATTCCTAGAGTCAAAATTAGCTTGTTGATTCCCTCGTTGTGTCTGCTAGCATGTTCATACCTCTCATGCCCCCTAAATTCGCTTATGAGGTTCAAGTAAAATATAGACCATCTCTGCCTGATAATGTCAAATACTGGAAATTTTTTGAGGATGATAGTGAAGTCAATACGTTTCTGCAAGTCATTGATGAATTCTCTGAAATGCAAATTGACCAAGAGAATGAAGCCATGGAGGAATGTCATCCATCCCAGCTAAGTGTTAAAAATGCAACAAGATGATGGAGCTTAGTGAAAAGAAGTCGCCTTCATTAAGTGGGCATGCAGGCTATTTTTGGCGCAAGTCTATTTTTAGACTATGTCTATTTTTAGACATATGGATCATGGTCTATGAGTTGCAGGATGTTATTTATGGATGATTGGTCATGTTGGTAAAAATAGATGGACCTCTATTTTTAGACATATGGGCGGAGTCTTATGGGTTAGTTGAGCTATTGCATGAACGACTTCAGTTAGAAATCAAGTGATTGAATTTGGTGGAGTTGATTGAGGAGTTGATGGATTTGTGTTCAATTTGACTTAGTTGAACTAGTTGTATTTACTCTAACTAACAAATACACAGGTGATGAGTGGTGTGAATTAATTATTAATTAATTCACTAATTATTAACTCATAATCAACTAAATAATACATCAGTTAACTCAGTGCATGGACAGTTCAATGAAGACAAGTGTTAGAGGTGAGTGAAAGGGCAAGACAGCTGTTAGTTGTGACTATAGTTGTGCATGCAATTTGCACAATCAATGGATTGAGTATTGCCAATGAGAATTGTGTGGTTAAGCCAAGGGAAATACGAGTTTGGATCAGCCATTCTCATCTTTTCTCATGCAGGATTGTGCAGTGGAGGCAAGCAACCAGCGGAGGAGATTTGAACCTATGATCGATTCAGATCTGAGCTAGTTTGTGTGTAACGGGTGGAGATAGTACTGAGTACTTGCGAGGAGTATTGTACTATGCATTGTTACATGTTCTCTATCATCATAATATATAGATAGTTGAGGGGTTTTCAGCTGTATGCTTTCCCCAGTACATACTGTGTTGATATGTGTGATTGATGTTTCAATGTGCGCATGTGATTGTTTCTTAATTCTGCAAATTAATGATCAACGTAGAGGAGGTTATGTATTATGCATGCATTCTGCAAATAGTGTATAATCAAGATAATATCTGTGAATAAGTGTCATATTATTCAAAATTTCTACATGGTATCAGAGCTGGTTGATTTGTAGAAAAAGTTCTACATGATATCAAAGCGAGGATTTATCATTAGATCTATTATTCAGAAAGTGATTACATTTTATTTCTTCAGGTAGAGTCTGTAATCGGGCCAGGTAGCTTCTAGATTCATCCTTCTTTTGGAAGGTGAGATATCCGGTGAATGCCCATACAGTCAATCTTTGTACGAGAAATACTTTGTTCTCATGAATTTTAGATCAGAAGCGATTGAGTTTTGAGCTGGTGGAATTCGAATTTGCAGCAGCGTTTTCTTGGTGTCGAAGTTGAAATGTCTTTCAATGGATTGCGATTGGAGTATGCCCTTGAAGGCAGCTCGAATTATATTACATGGAAAGACAGGATGGAGGCGGTGTTAGATGACAATGGGTTGAAGGAGTTCATAGATGTTGAAGTCCCAAAGCCTACTGATGATGCTGAAGTTGTGGCTTGGCAAAGGAAGATAGAAAAGTTTCGAAGGATTCTGTTGGAGGGTGTGAAGGATCAAATTGTATCCAACCTCCATAAAAAGGCTTCTCCATACTTGATGTGGAAAGTGTTGACAGATTTATTCCAAAGCAAGAGCAACCAGAGTAAGTTGGCACTCAAGGATAAACTCAGAAACATTAAGTGTGAGAATGGAGACAGTATGCCCAAGTATCTCACGAAGTTCACCCAATGCCAGGATGAGTTGGGAAGTGTGGGGGTGACTGTCGATGATGAGGACTTGGTGAGCTTGGTTGTCCTTGGTCTTTTGAAGAGTTGGCATTCCTATCAGGAATCTGTCAATGGTCGGGAGAAATTGCCAGGATGGGAGAGACTTTGGTTGGATCTTGTGCAAGAGGAGATCAGGCAGAATACCAGGGACGGATCTTCATCAAAGGCATCTGATGAAGAAAATTGTGCTTTGGCTACCAAAGCAAAGAAGGGGAAGAACAAGACAACTTCTCATTCTGGTGTGAAATGCAAGAAGCAGGACATGTCCAAGGTGAAGTGCTTTCACTGTCACCAGCACGGACATTATGCCGCAAATTGTCCGCAGAAGAAAAAAAATAAGCAAGCTGTTGGATCTGCAGTGGGAGAGGCCTTAGCCTCACAGTTTGAGTTGGATTTTTCACTGATTGCATGCTTAGTATCAAGTGTGACGGGATCGGTATGGTTCTTGGACAGTGGTGCATCTTTTCACATGACATGAGATCGAGATTTGTTTTCTGATCTGAATGAGAAAGATCTTGGAGTGCACATCGAGATGGGCGATGATGGTAGATACAGTGCGACTAGTATCAGTACCATTTCCTTTGAGAGGGATTCTGGTAAACCCTTCGTATTGAAGGAAGTGATGCATGTTCTAGGATTGAAGAAGAATCTTATCTGTGTGGCGATGTTAGAAGACAAGGGATATGATGTTGTTTTCAGCGAAGGAAAGTATTTCCTGCGCAGTAAGACAACTGGAGAAATCCGGAAGATAGGGGTTCGAGTCAAGAACCTTTATCAGTTGCATGTAGATGGCTACGCAGCAATGGCATGCAAGGCAAAAGGAGTGGTGATCCGGGATGATGGCAAGCTGTGGCACCGGAGATTGGGCCACCTTCACCATGAATGCTTGAAGATACTGTAGCAGATTTCTACTGGGCTTCCTAAAGGCACTCTTGCAAAGTCAGATCAGTGTAAGGGGTGTATTTTGGAAAAATTTATGAAAGCCACCTTTCATGAGAAGGATAGCCGTGCCACGATGATCCTTGAGAGAATTCACACAGACGTGTGTGGACCTTTCTCAGTAGCATCGAAAGCAAAGCACAGGTACTATGTGATCTTGGTTGATGATTTCTCCCAAAAGTGCTGGATCTTCTTCATGTAGAAGAAGAGCGAGACATACTCAAAGTTCTGTGAGTTCAAAGCACTGGTCGAGAAGGAATCGAGGAAGAAGGTGAAGGCTCTTAGGAGAGACAATGGTGGTGAATTCATCTCTGGCGAGTTCAAGGACTTTTGCAGCGGAGAAGGCATTCGAAGAGAGCTCATAGCTCCCCATAACCCACAGCAGAACGAGGTTGCTGAGCGGAAGAACAGAACGATCGTAGGTGCTCCACGGGCGATGTTGCATGATCAGGGCCCAGGGCCTACCCCTTCACTTGTGGGTGGAGGCATGCAATACTGCAGTATATGTGCAGAACCGTTGTCCTCACAAGATACTTGGCATGAGTACACCTGAGGAGGCTTATTCTGGTAAGAGGCCTGATATTTCCCATTTGAGGATTTTTGGTTCTCCTGTTTACATGCATGTGACGAAGGATGCCAGGAAGAAGCTGGAGCTAACTACAGAGGTTGGGATATTTGTGGGGTACACTGATACGCCCCAGAACTATCGTGTGTATTTTCCAGATAGTTGCAAGACTTTTGTGCAACGGGATATAAAATTTTAGGAGGAGAAAGCCATGAAGTGTTCGCTTGAGAGGGAGCCACACTTGCATGCAGATGAGGAGCTATTAGTTGCTAAGGATGAGCTTCAGGATGTGGATCAGCCACAAGATGAAGTTCATGGAGTGGAAGAGACCACTCATGCAGCGCCAACCATCAGAGGGCGAAAGTGCACTACAGAAGCTGAGTGACTGGCTCAAGATGCAAAGAAGGTTGTAGGACCACCTACAGCACAGCGCAGATAGAGACAGTCACCTGATCAGTATAGTGGATACATGGCTCTTGTGAGTAAATGTGTCGTGACTAAGTCATCCTCTTTCGAGGAAGCTGTGGAGGATCAGGCATGGGTAGATGCCATGGTGGAAGAGTATGATTCGATTGTCAGAAATAGTGCATGGGAGATTGTCCCAAGACCGGAGGGGAAATAAGTGGTGGGTTCGAGATGAATCTACAAAGTGATGCAGATGGGGTGGCACATCCATCAGATGGATGTGAAGGCTGCATTCCTTCCTGGAGGTTGGAGGAAGGAGGATGCTACTTCAGTGGAGGTAGTGGATGCCACTATATATCGACAGTTGGTGGAGTCGCATGTGTGTAGGTTCAACAGAGGCACATCGGAATATGGATCTTGGTACAAACAGGAGGATGAGGTGAAGCTATGTGGCTTCACAGATGCAGATTGGGTAGGGAGCCCAATGGACAAACACATCGAGATCAGGTACCATCATATCAGAGATTGTGTGCAGTGGAGAATCATGTTACTTCCATATATTCCCACGGAGGATCAGGATGCTGATATCTTGACGAAGGCGCTCACCAGGAGCAAATTCAACTACCACCGAGACAAGATAGGGGTTGCAGATAATCCATATCTTGTTGAGAGGGAGTGTTGAAAATGCAACAAGATGATGGAGCTTAGTGAAAAGAAGTCGCCTTCACTAGTGGTCGCGCAGGCTATTTTTAGACTATGTCTATTTTTAGACATATGGATCATGGTCTATGAGTTGCAGAATGCTATTTGTGGATGATTGGTCAAGTTAGTAAAAATATATGGACCTCTATTTTTAGACATATGGGCGGAGTCTATTTTTAGACTACCAGGCTAAAAATAGAACAGTCGAATATTATTAGATCTTAATAATATTTGGACTATAAACATTATCTTATTCTCTTAGAGCACTTTAGTTCGAGCTACAAATGTGGCACATGAAACTGCCAGTGATTGAGTTTTGTGGAGTTGAATGAGGAGTTGATGGAGTTGTGTTCAGTTTGACTTAGTTGAACTAGTTGTATTCAGTCTAACTAACAAATACACTAGTGTTGAGTGGTGTGAATTAGTTATTAATTAACTCACTAATTATTAACTCATGAATCAACTGAGGAATACATCAGTTAACTTAGTGCATGGACAATTCAGTGGAGACAAGTGTTAGAGGTGAGTGAAAGGGCAAGACAGCTGCCAGTTGTGACTATAGTGGTGCATGTGATTTGCACAATCAGTGGGATTGAGTTGCCAATGAGGATTGCGTAGTGTTACACAAGGGAAATACGAGTTTGGTTCAGCCATTCTCATCCATTCTCTATGCAGGATTGCGTAGTGGAGGCAGGCAAGCAGTGGAGGTGATTTGAGCTAGTGATTGATTCAGATCGCAGCTAGTTTGTGTGTAACAGGTGGATATAGTACTGAGTACTTGTGAGGAGTATTGTACTATGTATTGTTACATGTTCTTAATCAATATAATATATAGATAGTTGGGGGTTTTCAGGTGTATGCTTTCCCCGTGATATACTGTGTTGATATGTGTGATTGATGCTTCAATGTGCGCATGCGATTGTTTCTTAATTCCGCAAAATTGATGATCAACGTAGAGGAGGTTATGTATTATTCATGATTCTAAAAATAGTGTATAATCAAGATAATATCTGTAAATAAGTGTCATATTATTCAAAATTTTCTACAGCTACTTCGTGTAGCCGATTTTTCCATCACTCTTATCTCTTCGTCTGAATCTGAAGTGCAGGAGATTTCACACTCCCATGAAATCCTTTCATCTGCAGTTGGATTCACTCAATCTTCTTCTCATGCAATTATCTTGTAAATACAATTGAGATCACCATAACTATTGTCATTTCGCAACGGTTCAGTGTATCATGCTCCTTCGACTGGATCTAACAGTACTACCACGTGTTGTGACTTTTTCTCAAAGATCATTTTGTGCTTCTTCAGATTTATGAATCCATTCATATTGGTGGTCGAGTTTATTCCTAGTAGTGGGGGATAGGGATTGCTATCATCGACAATCTCTATCACTTCAAAATCCGCTTGCACGCTCGCACCTTCAATACTGACTGTTACCCCTTGCAATCTTCCCATGGGCAAGATCTTCTATTGGTTCACCATTTGTAATTGAATAGGGGACCATTGTAATGCTGGTCTGCCCATGCATTCCCATGTTTGCTTTGGTAGTACATTCATGTCTGAACCTAGATCCAGGATTACCTAATCTATTTCATACTCGCCGATCTGTGTAGTCAACCTCATTTCCCTTCCTGTGCGCAATGCATGCTTTCCACGTTTTCTGATCACGCGTGATTCTCCTGACCTTGAGAACCTAGTGATAAGTTATTGTAGCCCTTGGATTGCCTTGCTGTCACGCAACAGTTTCATGCATGTCTCCAGAAAGGTAGTGAGCATTGAAGGATCCATCCCTGGTTCTAGTTGATCCTTACTACCTGAAGTGGAGGCCTCCGTGAAGCTCTTCATAGCTTCCATGAATGTCTCCTTTGCGCGTTCTAAATCAAACTTGGGTTCCTTTATAGGAGCCTTGGAAACCCACACAATTTCTTCTGGCTGCTTCCCTTTATCATCTCCCATGGTCATACCACTCCTGAGCATCATGTTTACATTTGGGTCTTCTTCGCATGGCGCAGACCTCACCATTTGTAAATTCTTAGTCGGAGGGGGCTAGTGTACCCCCTTTTCGTGCATGCTCGTTATCAATGAAGGGAAGTCTTCTGCCTCATGATCAAACTGAGTACAATACCAACATGATATTCTTGTCAGGGTTGTACAATCATGGGCATAGTGCCCTGGCTCTTCGCAATTGTAGCAAATTAGTTGTCCACGACCCCTTCCTGGTCCCATTCTGCCTCGACCTCGATCGCGCCCCTGAAACCCAGCACGCGCCATCCATGCATTTGGGTTGAGGGCTTGTGTTTCGATTTGCACTGTGTGGGAAGGATTCTTGTCCATCATTAGTACGTAGCATTGGCAGGTGCATTCATCATGGCCTACTGACCTGCATAAATTACAAAACAATTGCTGGGACGTTTGCGTTTACTTCCGCAACAGATCAAAATTATCCATGGTGTGTTTTCCTCCTATCTAATAGATCGCGCACCATAATGTAGACGCCACTATTGGTCCTACCTGTGCCTCAGGTCTTAACGACATCGGTCATCCTCCTACCAAATAGTTCAAGCACACTAGAAAATGGTCTGTGTCGTGCCCTTGGCCTTTGCATTTTATGCACCATACTTCCTCGCACACCTCCGGCCGAGGTGTCTTGTCTTGTTTCAAACTTTACATTTCCAGACATAGATTCTCCAGTTGCATGTGGATTTGTTGGACTCACAACCTAGGGTCTTATATAGGGGTCTCATGTAATCTAGTTTCCATTTCCAACGCTTCGGCCTCGGTGGAAAGTTTTTGCTATGATAGCACTATCCTTAAGTGTGGTGTAAGTGAGGCCACAAACCATGCACGATGTTGTGCATTTGTTAATGTCATATTGGCTTCGCGAAACATACTCTTCAGCCTTTGGTCTAGATCCCAAAGGGTCTCGCCCAAGAGCATCGCGATCTCCTTAAACCCGATGATTGATTGTGTTTCTAATTTTGGCATGCTAAATTCCTTGTTCAACGGGACCTGGATCTCTGTGATTCCTATGTTTGGGTGGTCATTAGGATTCCTATGTTTGGGTGGTCATTAGAATGCTTGATATACCATGTTAATGCACGATCCTGCAGCGCGCTCACTAGCGTAACCTTTTTAATATTGTCATCCATGACGCCTTGTGCTTCATACGACTCTTACCACGAACCAAAATTGGTCCGGATCTTCATTCCCCACTCCTCTGAATACCGATAGTTTGATCACACTCACCATACTGAACTGTGGTGGTGGCAGACGCGGGGTGGGTGGAGGTGGTAAACGCGGAATACATTGCCTTATCAGACTGACCACACTTCTCGGAGAAACTTTCACAAGCTCTCCTCGCTTTCCCGTGAGGGTGAAATTAAGGGACTATTTTCCAAATCTTCACTATTTCCGCTTCTATAGATCTTCTCGCTTCGTGTAGTCCCAAACATTAATTTATTCACAAAACCCACTTTTCACACAACAACATCTTAATACAAGTGTTCAAAGATTTAATATACTTACATCTTGGTCCCTTGAGAAAATGTCGCTTCTCCTCACTGTAGCTGACAGTCGTGTCTACCATGAACTTAGTGATAAATCCTCCTATTATTCGATCGAGCCAATGGTCCACAACTTGTGTGATTTTATCTCCTGATGCTTCTAGTCTGCGCACTATTTCCGGAGTCCACACTATTGGTTTGTCAAGCCTACACCTTCCTTGGCTCTCTGCCAACTTCGCGATCCACTCATATAGCTTAGAAGAAAAGGATGCAAAGAAATTTCATGGATTTCCATATACAAGTAGTGCTCCAACCACTATTCCTTAGATGCTCACAGATTTCTGTTTTCCTGCGCTACGAACTCGTGAATCTTCTTGTCCAACCACTCTTCAATTTATTTCTTTGTTGGATTCTAGTAGCACAACATTAGACATCCTTTATTCAAATCTCAGTCCCAGCAACAGAACCTTTTGTTGGCTTGTATGGGCCTGACCCAGGTTCAGAGGTGATTTGGCCAAGAAAATCCCAGTAGTACTAGCCCTTTTGGCAATAGTTCATGGAGCACGGACTGTATTATCACTTGAAGTAGTATGGGAGGGTGCTAGAACCATGTTTCTGCACCCTGGGGATGTTTGATGAGCTTCTTAACTTAACTTAACTTGGCCACTCCACACATGGCAACAGTGAAATCAGAGGAAAAGGAGATAAGGCCAAAAATGGTTAAATTATGGATGATCGAAGTGGGAGATGATTACGAGGTAAGGAGGAATGATGGAGTGGTAGTGGGACCAACGGTCCAAAAGTGGGTGCTCGTACTTCAGTAGCCAACACACCATCCCACACAATCAACCATATGAGGAAATAAAACATCGATTTCCATGCAAAGGAGGCATTCGCAATATCGAGGATTCATCAAATAAAGGTTGGTCTCGGCTCTTGAAGTAGTGTTTACAGGAAAGACAGTGAGCATTTTTCAGCGTAGGAGCACCTATAGGAAAACCTACAGGATCCTACAGGAGGACCTATAGGATATAGAGAAAGCATCTACAAGATTATCAATGGGAATTTAGAGAGCAAAGATCAAAGGTTGGTTTCATTAGACAGTAACCAGGAGGTAGTAGATACACCTTCCCACATTTTCTAGTTAAACAAATATGGAAAAACCCTCCATTTGGTTAAGGACATTGCAGTCTAGGGTAATTATATTATAGAGATGTCATTTAAAATCTCTTACCCACTAGAATTTGGAATTATACTCATACAAGCCTCACAATTACCAAAGAAAAATGACAGGGGTATTTAACAAGAGGGAACCCACAAACACAGCGAGAATTCATCAGCACCCTCCTATAGTAGAAATCTTCACAAGGTACAATTGGATGGGTTTCTTTGAAAAAATGAGGGGATATAGGTGGCCAGAGACTTTGCTCTCTCACTCATATCTCTAACTAGGATCCATGCCACTGTTGTGGTGAAAGGCCTCTTAGTAGAAACCACCCCTGGAGTCATAGGAATAATCAAAACACTTCCTTTAGGATTTCCTTGGAGAAAGGAAGATAAAGGTAACACCTTGCAAAGAAGAAATTCTTTCTGGAAGGGGAGGAGGCAATGGACGACAAAAATGGGTTTAGAAGAGAAAGCCTTCCATACACATGGAATGAAATTAACTACCACCTCGTTACATATATAACATTTGAAGGGAGACACAATGTGGTGTATGGATACCATTTCAGGCTTCTCCAAGAGCTGAGATTTTGATCAAACACACCTCCTCAAAACAGACTAAGCATACCCTACTTTCTTCTTCAACCAGTGATAGATATGAGCATCAAAGTGCAGGAAGGGAAACATCAACAACTAGCCGATCATGAGTTATTCAAACTTATCCTAGAAGATGCTCTCCAAAACCTAAGACTCCCTATTATGTGGAAAAATTTTAGAGACCTGCAGGCAGAGGGAGAAATAAAATTTCTTGAATATGACAAAAGCCCCACTACTAGTGAAAGGGATGAAGAAGAAAGAGAGGAAGAAAAAAAGGAGGAAAAGGAGGAGGAAAATGAAGAAGAGACAGAAGAAGAAGCAAAAGAAGAAACAAATGAATAGAGTGAGGAACTGGAGGAAGAAGAGGAAGAAGAGGAAGAGAAAGACAAGGATGAGAAGGAGAATGGAAAAGAGGAAACAAAATGCAAGGAAGTGTTAGGTAAACTTGACTTGGGATAGAGTCAAAGTTGACCAGGTTAAATAGTGATGGTTGTGGGGCACATGGTATTGTGCACCCATAGTATTCTTCCCGTGGTATTATATATAATGGAGCTTATAAAAGGCTGGAAGGACTTCATTGTAATGTAAGACCTGGAGGTGAGCGGTGAAGGCTCACGTGGTCAGATTGGCCAGGGTTTTGGCCAACGCTAATAAGATCTTATTAGATTGGGTTTTTCCCCGGATTTGGGGATTTCTCGGATAAACATTTGTGTTTATGTGTTTATGGTTGTTATTTTTATATTTGTTGTAATTCTCTCTAATTAATTTGTGTTCTTGGTAAATTTCTTAACAACTGGTATTGGAGCCAGATATTGGCTTCAAAGGGATTCTTTGATGCGAGGGGTTTATAGTGCATGATAAGATCAATGCAGCCTTTTTATAGATCTGGGTTTGGAAAATAATGGTGGAACAATCATACATGAAAGAACCTCGAGGAGAATGTGTGGAAGATAGTGCTGTAACTGCCAGGGAACACAGTGCATTTGTGATATTTACCGGTTTGGAATATGTTGACAACTTGTTCAGGATTCATGCGGCTATTTAAAGAAGGTCAGCGTAAGAAAATTGTTCATGTGGCTTCAAAAATTGTTCGTTTTCTACTATGTGAGGCCGCTGGTGCTAGAATCTACGGGGTTCTTGTCGGGCTCGCAGTTGGAGCGGTTTGATAAAAGTTTTTGAGTAAATCAAATTGAGAGAGGATGGATTAGAATCGCAGCAGCAATAAACAATTTTTTTTTAATGAAGTCAAAATTATTGCATGTAAATGGGCATACTACTGTAAGACCTGGTAAGGCATGTGTACCCCTCGGTGATCACTGGTAAAGTCTGGGTTAGACCTAGGTGATAGGGGGATGTTGGGTTAACAATAACCCGGGTAAAAACTCCGAGGGGGGTAAGAGCTAGAGTGAGCGGGATTGTCTCACTTAGCAGGTTTGGCTGGAGTTACTCAAGGAACCCTAAGTCAGGTTTAAGGGGGGAATTGTTAAGTAAACTTGACTTGGGATAGAGTCAAAGTTGACCAGGTTAAATAGTGATGGTTGTGGGGCACATGGTATTGTGCACCCAGAGTATTTTGCCCGTGGTATTATATGTAATGGAGCTTATAAAAGGCTGGAAGGACTTCATTGTAATGTAAGACCTGGAGGTGAGCGGTGAAGGCTCACGTGGTCGGATTGGCCAGGGTTTTGGCCAATGCTAATAAGATCTTATTAGATTGGGTTTCTCCCCGGATTTGGGGATTTCTCGGATAAACATTTGTGTTTATGTGTTTATGGTTGTTGCTGGTTATTTTTTATATTTATTCCTCTTAGTAATTATTTATGTTATACAGTAAATTTCTTAACAGGAAGAACATACGTCTACAATTCAAGGAAAAGAAGAGGAAGAATCACCATGGGCATCTCCAGAACCCACTTAGAAAGAGACATCAACTTCTCTTACTTCCTTAAGTACACTTATCAATCAAAAAGGGAAGAGACAGAGACAAAACCCATTGTACTTTAGTATAGGAAAAAGCACAAGAATCAGGTAAGGAAGACCTCAAACACCCACCAAAATTCCTATTGTCATTGAAGACTCACCAAGGCATCAAGAAAAGGTAGCTCCTCTTGAGAAAAATCCAGGAGAAGGATCATCAGGGCAAACCTCTCCCAAATCTCCCATCACTTATGTTAGGTGGCCTTTCACCAGTTCTGCCTCATGAAAAGGAAAGGTCTCCTACAGGAGACACAAAAGGACCTACAAGAAGTAGAGGCCATCCTATAGGAAAATCTGCTAAACCAACAAGAAACCCAGAAAATGGACCAAGAAGGTATCACTTAGCAAGAAACAAAGAGGGAAGATCCATAACTAAGGGAACCTAGTCCTCACCCCAACCTTGAATCTTACTACAGGTTCATTGAAGGGGGTAGGGTCATTCCACATAAATTTTCCATCCCCTTATTCTTTGAGCTTTAGAAATAAAGGGAAAGAATGCATAGGTGGATGCAAATTTCCAAATCCATAGGAGTGCAGGATGTAGGCCACATGGAGGAGAAAGTAAGGGAGACAGGTAAAGAAATGAGCAATATAAGGGATAGAGAGGCAATGAAGAAAGCTCAGTTGGAAGTAGAGAATGCATGGCTGAGGGGATAATTACAGGAAAGGGAAATCCAATTGGTAGCTATGGCCAATTTATCCTTAGAGGCAATCAAGTGCAGGATGTAATCGAGTGCAGGATGCCAACAAAGTATTATGCCTTATATCTTAGGGAGCAGTGGCTACAGTTCCAAATTAAGAATTTAACACAGAGAGGCACTATGCCCTTCCAAGACTATAGACAATTCATTGATCTCTATGATCAAAGCACCTTGGAGGATAGAGCTAAAATGTTCGAGTTTTATGGAAACAACTTGGCCTTGATAGATTTGAATGTGTGGGACCCAAATTCAAAACTAGGGGACTTGCAATTGATGGCCTTAGCATCATGGATGAATCATGAGGAGGTAAGAGCTACAGAGATGAAGAAGGTAATGGCAAGAGAAGAGACAGAAGCCCTCATGATAAGAGCTGAGCAATCTAACCCAATGGTTGTCATCAACACCCACAACTTGATTGCAAATGATCCTAAGCTTGCACCTAGGTACCTTGCTGCCCAAAAGCAAATAGTCACACACTTTGAAGATGTGTTCAGGTTGTTAGGAGATGACAGCATACAAGCTTCCCAAAGGATATGGAACACCTTACCCTACAGCCTGGAAATCAAAGAATACTATTCTCCTCAAAGAATGAGAGAGGCACTAAACAAAACACCCATGTACAAGCAAGCTCTACAAAGACTGAAAGTCAATTGGATTGGTTTGAGGCTTAGCTCACCAGTGCTCTTAGGAATTTTAGAAGGAAGGAAGGAAGAGGAAGAAAGAAAGTAGTAGGAAGAAATAGAGAGGAAGGAATGATTCTATTCACAGGAAGAGGAAACTACAGGAGAAGCATGGGATGTCAGGGAGGCCACTAGAGCAATGAAGGACATGGATATATATTGAGTTGCTCAGAGGATGAGAAAAACTTTTAGTAGGGGCGTGATGATGAGCCTCACCATTGGGTAACTCTATATGGACCTTAATACACCTAAAGCTTATTTAAATCAACTCTTCTCACAATCGTCTCTAATCGTTGGGAACTTTGGGTCTTCCTTTGTCCCAATATTCACTTTCTATGTCTTTACTAGGTGTGTTGTATGTAGTATTTTTGGTTTTGGTCCAACAACTTTACGATGTCCTTTTGATTCTGGTATATCAATATTGCTTGGACCTTCATCTTCTACGGTAGTGATGTTATAACATTCCAATGCATTTTGTAATTGCGTAGCCCAATCATGCTGCCAAGTTAATGGAGCTTCATTCTAAAATATCTTTGCTCTGATTACCTAAAGAGTCAAGTCTATACATGAGCAATCATCTTCAATACTGAATGTTAGTATGAACCCTTCAACCAAATTTTTCCAATTCACAATTCCATGTCACGGTCCATTTTCAAGATACCAATTCATAGGGATCGTTTCTAGTGTGTGGATAAACCCATGTACCCACTCTTGCTCTGGAATTTATTTCCAAACCGAAGTGAAACGATGAATATTCTCTCGAGGATCAACCTTACCTTCATACTTTACTTCTATTTCTATGTAAATTGAGCTGAACCCAATCCACATTAATCTTCGACACTACTGCAAATCTGCTATATTTCTTTTATAAGTACCCCACCATCTAGTAGGTGTAGCCCTCAAGGCTACATCCAAAGTTTGAAACCTCCATTATTTTAGTATTTATCCTTCATGTTAATCAAGAAACATGGTTATATATCTGATCCCATCATAATAAGGCAGATCACATACCTCAGAAGTTATGCAGCAAAGTGATTTTGTGGTAGAGACTTCATATAACATATTCTGTGAATTTTCCAGTTCTTCCTCAGAATATGAAGTACAAGAAATGTCCCGTTCCCTTCCCAATTTTCCATTTCTAGTGGGATTAATATAATCTTCCTACTTAGCTATTATCTAATAAATGTTTTTGAAATATACGTCACAGTTCTCATCCCGGACGGGCTTTGTATAGCGCACTCCTTCTGAGGGGTCTAGATGGACAATGACCCTCATATCAGGTTTTTCGAACATCATTTGTCTCTTCTTCAAATGGATTATTGCCAAATTATCAAAAGCCCAATCCAATCCAAGCAATGATGGCTATGGGTTTTTATCATATCCAATTTCAATCACTTCAAAGTATGCAACGGTTTAGACTCCTTCGATGTCGACGACCATTGCAACTTAGATCTTCCCATTAAATCCCAAGTTTTCTTAGGTAACACATTGGCATCAGATCCTAAATCTAGGATTAGCTAATCCATATCATATTCCCTGATTTGTGCAGTTAATCTCATTTCCTTCCCCATTCCCTTCTTGTGTCAATGTAAATTGTTCACTGCACGCATATTGCTTTGTTGTACCTCTTTATCAGCGTAGGATTCTATCAACTCTTGGAGTCCTTCGAAAACCCTCTAATTCCTCAAAAACTTCATGCAAGTCTATAAAAATGACTTCAAAATACTTGGATCTATATCTTGCGTCAGAGTAGACACTTTGTTGTAGTCCTTCTTTAGAATTAACTTTTGATGCACACTAGATGTTGAAGCCCCAACATCCATGAATCTTCACTTCACTCCCATGAAGGTTTATTTTTCCTTTTGAATACTAAACTCAGGGGCCTTTTCTGTGGTCTTTATTACCCATTTCTCTTCTACTCTCTCCTTACCTTTATTGCCTCCCATCGCATGTCCACTCCTTGTTAGAACGTTGATGTGCAGTTGTTGTAGTTTGTGATGCTGCACTCATGGCCTAGGGCAACCCCTCCTTCCAGACCTGGTCAAAAATTTAAAAAACAGTGTTTTATCCCTTATATGCGACATTGCCGTGAGTTAAACGTGTGTATATGCGGGTAGGCATATACCCAACCCGCGTATATGTATTAAAACACTTAAAAAAATATAAAACTCCTTAATTTCAGGCGGAGATTGTGGGTTTTATCTGCTGATCACCTGTTAGTTCCCGTGGCCCAACTGTTCCCAACCAACTCCCAACTAAAAAACTACTGTGGGAGAGGTATAAAAAGACCTCAAAGGGAAGGGCTAAAGGAGGAGAGAAGAGATAGAAAGGTTATTATATTGAGATTTTTCCCCTGACCATTTCTGAAGACCCTTGTGCCTTCTGCACTTCCCCCATTTGTACAGGAAACTCTTGTTTCCTTGTGTGTTGATGTTCATCCACTATTTATGACATCATGGAGTGAGTCATGGAAGGAGATATGCTAAAGGATTGAGGCTGGACGGATCCGGAAGGAAGCTTTGCTTGGAGCCTGCGAAAGGTTACTCAGGTGAAATTATTCCTTTTATGCATTCTATTTGTCTATAATAAAGAAACACGTCTTGGTTCCTGATATAAATCCTCTTTAGGTGGGAAGATTGGTTTATGATATTCATGTTGAAATTCATATGTGAATGGTTGTTTAGGTGGGAATATTGTCTTAATTGATATGATGGTGGTTGATAGCCCTTTAGACTTTAATATGCTACTTGGGCATGATTATGTCTATGCTATGAATGCTGTGGTGTCTTCACTCTTTTGAGTAATGTGCTTTCCTCATAATGGGAATATTGTCACTATTGATTAGCTCGCATCTAATAATCACCACCCTTATTCGACTTTACTGTAGAATGCCCCTTGGTTTGTTCCAAGTGTTCAAGTAGACTCTACCCCGCCACGGGTCAATTATGTGGCATTGAATCCTCAATGTTCAATCTCTTCTAAGAAGGATCCTTTGACCTATTATTCTCCTTCTTGGGACTTGGTCTCGGTAGTTGACTGAGAGATTCTTCCTATAGGGACATGGGACCCCTTAATTCCCTCTTTTAATCCTTGTAGTTCTCATGATTTCTTAGAACTTGTTTTGCCTTCATAGGAGGAACTCTTTGAAGCCATGAGTTTTGACTACCAAAGGAGTCCTTGGCCTGAGCCCTGCAAGGGGTTTGTTCAGCAGAACTATTATGTGTAAGCTGCAAAGCTGCGTGGTTCCTTGTACCATATTGCATATATAAGGTACGCATTTTCAAGTTTTGTATTCTATAACACAAGATCTTATATGAAGTTTATATGTGGGATGTATGAACTTCTTGTCTAGTGTTCCTATTTATGTATACAGAACTTGGAAGATTTCTCCTTTGGAAGTTTATGGTTGGTCCGTTCTGACAGGTATTGGTTCTCAAAACTGACATATAGGTTAGGTTTTTCCACCTGCATTGTGCACTTATCAGTTTACTTTCCCATTTTGGCCTTAGGATCGACCCCACCAAGTTATGGTGCGGAACCTTCTCATTGCTTAGAAGTATCATGACTCGTGTGGTAGAGCCTACCTTATCATGGGTGCCCTAGTTAGTACCTTGTTGTCACTTGGCGCTCATGCATATTTTTTGTCCTTAGGTTCAGGAGTCCTCTGTAGTCCTGCCATGACTTATGCATTGAAGACTCAGTCCTCTTTGCTTCTTCACTTCGTTCTGGCCTTATACCCTAGAGGCTCCTTTGTGTTGAGTTGTACTGCTGCATTGCATGTTGACCACTTGCACCTTTTGGCCTAGAGCCGGCTTCACTTGGACTCGTGTTTAAGCCAACTTTTGA